>VXCM01002587.1:19981-50255 GCA_014773175.1 Lucifuga dentata
CCCCCGCTCTTTGATGCTGCCATAAATTCTGGAGTGTTTAACTCTTTTGGACATCATAATCCCCCTTCCAGTAAAGCTTTTTTCTTTTTTACGGGAGAGAGAGAGAGAGAAAAAACAACAGGTTGTTATCAAGATCATCATTCACGTCTCTGTTTTTTTTTAGCTTGTTCTGGTAACACATGCCTCTTAGTTATGATTACCTCCTCTGTTATTACCTCTTTGATTCTTTTTTTTTTTTTGNTTTTTTTTTTTTTGGTTTTTTGTTTTTTTAACAGCAGCGTCAGAAACATGCTCGAAAGATTGACCACGTGCTCGTCAGCGAGCTCGTTCTGCTCGTTGTGACATTGACACATCGTTCCCAGTTTTGCTCACATTTAACTGTGAATTGAGGTCGTATTTCAGGCCGCGCTCCCTCCGCATCAACACAGTGACTCACTTGCGGTTTCTCTTCAGTTCGGCTACCGTTTAGCGGACGCAGCGGGCGGCACGACCTGCTGCTGAGACAAAAGTGCATTCAAATCTCACGTTGTGCCACTGTCATTTAGAGCCATTTGGTCACTTTTTGAACAAACTCGTCTCGGCCGACGGTTGAATCTGATGGATTTTACCTGCGTGAACTGCTGCGGTGCAACAAGTCCATAAATTGTAACAATGAGCACTAGCAATGTGCAGTTATCGCTGCAAAATCATTTATGTTTCTCCCGATTGAAGTTCTTTCATCATCTGCTCCTCCTGCTGCAGACTAACACATTTACACGGCATGAGCAATTATGAGCTGAGTCAAGGTCATGAAGCTGGATGAATAACAAAGCAAATCCACTCATCTGCTGTGGGTCTGCCCCACTCCCCTTCCTTCCCCTTAATCCATTTGTCTCCCTTTTTGTCTTAAATTGAGTACAGGCTTTCCTCTTTCACATCAGAGGAGTGGCTGTTTATGTGTTGACAGTTAGATGAGGCTGGAGCACACGCATGCACACACACACACAGAAATACATGCACGCACAGTGCCTTTTAGCCCCTTCAGGACTTGGGTGGCCTTGGTTTCCACTGTGTAGGGGGGGAAAGTTAGACGCTACTGTCTAAACCAGACATTACAGCTGTCCGGTGGGTCCGGACAGTCAAATTATTCCCAGTCATCTTCTTATGAGTGGAGACACGTGAGGACCACTTGCACGCTCCCTTCCTGGAAACCAAACGGTAAGGGAATACCCCCAGAGCTTTGCATTCTTCAACTCTTTAACTGCAGGTCAGTATGACGCGAATCAGGAAAAAAAGGCACATACCATACCGCCACATCACCAAATTTGAGTTGATTGCACACGCTCGGTTTAGCATCTCTTGTTAGCTCGCTCCACTTCACCCCCGTGTTTGTGTGTGTGCTGCAACTTCATGTTGAATGTGTGTGAAAGACACAAACAAAGCAGCGCAAATGGATCTTGGATGCGTTTGCTCTCTCAGCCCTAATTGGTCCAATTAAAAACCTTTTTGATCTCTGTGTCATTCTTCCTTGTTGCTTGATTATTATCCAGCTGCAAGTCTTACTGGAAGCTTCCAGGCACGGGGGTAACCGTAAATCATCCAGGCCCCTGAGTTGGTCTTTGCTTTCCCCAAGGTGGCTTTCATTGGCAGAGTCAGTAACTGCACCTCCGCCTCCATCAGTCACACATGGACGGTGCTCAAGAGGAAACCCTGGTTGAGAGACTCTTACAAGTTCTGGAAGCACTTAGGGTCCAGTGGGAACAGAAGCTGTCATTATTCCTGGATTTTACAGCTAATTTAATTAGTTTTCCTATTTGTGTGTAAAAAAAAAAATTGCACTTTGCATAAACTGAGCCTGAATCATAAAGTACCAAGGAGATTTTTGAAAGTAAAAAGGAAGAAGAAACTATGCCGGTAATTCAAAAACAATCATGGTAACTACACGTCAGGCTAAATAAGTGCTGTGATAGCTGAAGCTCATTCACAAATGTTTTCTTACGTTAATCAGCGCACCGTCGTCTCATTACCAGCACGTTGCTGTAAGGTGCGTCACAGATAAAAGCCAGTGAAGATCTAGGTGTTATTAATGAGCTGCTTCATATTAAAAGCCACAATTTGTACCGCTTCATCTGGTGTCAAAGCAAAATTGAAATGTTAAATCAACAAAGGAAAGCTAAATTCTCTACTTCAGAGCTCCGCATTTTAAGAGATCGATACTGAGATAAGCGAGATAAGAGATTCAAAATCTACCAAGAGTCCTGGTGCAAGGGTGGTGGGGTGAGGTGGTACATGTTAAGAGAGAGACAGAGAGAGGTGAACACTGAGGTTGATGCTTGAGGAAGAGGTGCAGTGTCACTAAAATCAGATCAAAACTTGCCATTAAATAAACTGAAATCACCTGACTGGGCTTACCTATCAAATTTATTGATCATTAACATCATTCGTACCAGACTGAACAGGTTTTCATTTTTGCGTGAATAGCTTCCCCCTCAACAGTTAAATAAGAAAATATCGTAGTAACTCCTCTTTCAAGGAAAAAGCTAAAAGTGGCCAGTAACCTGCATTTAAGAGGAGAGAGTGTGGTCACGTGACACTATTTGGCCTCATCCACAGGTAGAATCCGGCACTGTGTTTTATGAATTACCCCCACTTCTCTGTGAAAGATGTTTTTTATTCCGTGAAACCACAAGCCCATCAAACTGCAGAGAAAAATCGTTGTTTGCTAATTTGCTAAACTTCTCACAGATACGTCTGTCATCCCGATTTCTAACTTCGACAGAGAACAAGTGGAGGATTGACACAGAGGTCAAGATGCGGTCGAGGAACCAGCACAAGCGTCACTCTCAACAGAAGCAAACGCTTGTGTCATTTGACTGACAGACTTCCAGATCTAACCTTCACCCAGCTGTGTGGAGGGCAGCAGGAGCACGGCTGAAAGGGGGGTAGCGCTTGTCAGCCTTGTTGAGCTTCATTCGCCAGATCTAACGGCAGTCTTTGAGAAAGACGTTTGCCACACATGACAATGGTTGGACAGTAGATTTCACGATCTACTGAGCGGGAGCGAACAAGAGAGAAATACTCCAAAGTCTCACACTGGTAGTTTGGATTTGTCTAAATGTGAATTTGCCTTTTAGACAATTGTATTCAAATATGTATGAAGAGTTCATTTGCAAAAAAAAAAAAATAATAAAAATATATACATATGATTCTGCTTTAATTTTTTTTATCGTTATTATTATTATTATTATTATTATTATCGTACTTTCCACTTAATATTAATGTTTTGTTCATTTTATTTTAACCGAACATCGATTTCATTGGTATTACTGGAAATGTACATATTTTTTTTTAAACAAGATTTTGGAAAATTTCTTATAACTGAGCTATGTATTTTTGCAAATGAGCCCTTCATATATTACTTTAAAGTACCATACCACCCATTTTGCTTGTTTGAGCCTAATTCAATTTTCATACATGTTACGTGACTGACAATCATTTCCCAAAGGATAAAACCATATTTCAGTTTTGCTGATATTGTGTAAAATTTTTTAATCTGTCAAAATCAAATATTCAAGCGATACACCCACCTTAAAAATTGATGTTTCACCTGCTAATAGTTATGCAAAATTATGAAGTCATGGTTGTTAAAATTTTTCCAGAAACACAGGTTTTCTTTTGGGACTATATTCCCTGGTGGAGGCATACATTCACTCTGCACTTTTTATTGTGCTAAAATGCTAAAATTACAAAACTTCTAAAAAAACCTGAATACACGTCTTGTTGGTGATGATGGATTACCTATCCCAAGAACATTTCAAGTATCAACAAGTTGATTTTAATAGCGTACCAGAATGAACTGAAACCAATGGAGGTCTGGAAGGTAGGAAAAACATTTTTAACTCACCATTCCAGTAGTATGCTTTGGAAAATGATTGTCAGTAATGATATGTGTATAAAAATTGAATATATTAGGCTCAAACATGCAAAACAGGTGGTATGGTCCTTTAACTTGGGAATTAGGAGAGGAGCCAGAGCCAAACCAGTGAGGCGGCATCACCAAAGCACTATTTCCAAATGCTGGCTGTAATGTAGCCCAGCCCAGCGAACAGACAGGAGACATAAACACACCATGGCTTCAGACATGGAAATCCACCAGGCCCGTGAAATGTCTTAGCCATGATCTCACTCTTTCCAGCATCGTACCGGGCGAACAGTCACTCAAGTGGCATGCACTGGGGCAAACGTGCAAAAGTGCAAGGAAAAGTGTGTGTTTTACTCCACAAATGTTAACAATTTAGCCAAACAGATAACAGAAGACGCTCGTGAGGAATTTGGGCTGTTCGTGCCCTGTCCCCCGTCTTTCAGGCCTTCTTCCCCAGTTGGACTGTGGTTTGGGATTTTCGTGCCACTGAGCGACATCCTCCCTGCACAAACCTTCAACATTCAGTCTCGGCTTCTGATTGGTAAAACTGTACAAAAGGGTTACTTTGAGGTTGGTTGGAGGGGGAGGGGGCAGGATAAGGGTTACAGAGGTGCTCACAAGACAGAGAGAGTGCAACAAACTCTTTTGAGAGCCGAAACGATGAGTAATGGAGAGGGCTTGTGAGAACCAGTGTCGGGGGGCCACTTGTGGTTAAACATGATCGTGTCGCCACATACCAACTGTGCCTTTTCCCATCAGCGACACCCTCCCCACCCCAACCCCCCCAGGGCGTAGACTGCACATTCCATCTTCTACTATCAATAGATGAGGGAGAGAAATGGATGACTTATCCGTTCATACCGTCAGCCAAAAACCAGAACTGTTGGTAGTTATGATTGAAGCCACTTGACGGCTGATTAACAAAGCTGGCGTGTGCTTTCCAGCTGACTATGAAAAGAACTAAAACCTTTGATTTGGGTATGTTGAATAAGTTTTTTTCTTTTTTTTTTTTTTTCNTTTTTTTTTTTTTTACTATTTATATTGTAATTAACAATTTTTAAAAGCTGTATTGTTCCTCACCTTTATGCTTTTAATGGAATACTATTTGGAGCAGAGAATATAAACTTCTTTTTTACCCATCACTTTGTTTTTAAAAAGTGCATGTAAATGATAATCTTGGCTTTTCCTTTTATGAAATAAGTGAAAAAATAAGTACTGACGTAACTCTTGTAGGTTACTGTTATGAATTTCACAATATCCCTGAACATTTAACATCTTTATCAAACCATCACGAGATTCAGTTTTGGAATTACCATATGGCGTAATCATAATCAGATGACGTTATCTATGCAATTATGATAAAATCCCCAAAATATGTTATTCTAAAGCAGCTGTAACACACTCATCATACAGGTAGAATTTTCTCATTTCAGAGTAGCTGAGATTAAATGGAGAAACAAGCTGACAGATGTCATAGCACCCCCTACTGTTGACAACTTATTTAGATTTAAAAATTATGCTTTCCCCTACCTAAAAGTTTCCTGTACTCTGAAAGCAAAAGTTGTAGCTGTTGAGGTTTGTTGCTGGGTTACAGGTGATCCATGTTGCTTTCATGATACCAGGAGGAAAAACACCTGCGTGATAATCAATTATGTCATGCATCAGCTTTTTCATGAGATTATTATTTTATGGATGTGCTGAGAGTGTAAAAGCTGTTCAGTTCTTTACTGACATTGTTGTAATAATACCGTTTGTCTGCAGGGTGCTGGAGACAGCTTCATCGGAGCGTTGGCATTCTACATGGCTCATTATCCCACAATGCCTCTGGAGGAGATGGCCCGAAGAGCCAATCGGGTGGCAGGAGCGAGCGTGCAGGCCATTGGCACGCAGACTTCTTTTCCCTTTGAGAAGGACCTGCCAGCTGAACTGTTCTGAAACCCGGCAAATCAGCAGGAGATGCTTTGGATGGGATAAAAAAAAAAAAAAAAAAAAAAAAATGCGAGTCTGGAGCGGATCAACTTTAAATCGATGCTGCCTTCATCCAGTAAAATGCGATCTTGTTGTCTTCCTCTGTCAAAATGCCAAGATCCCTGGATGAACAAGATTAAGCCTTAAAGGACCATACTACCCATTTTGCATGTTTGAGCCTAATACATAAACATATGGTTACTGACAATCAATTCCCAAAGCATACTACTGGAACGGTGAACTAAAAATGTTTTTCCAACCTTCCAGACCGCCATTGGTTTTAGTTCATTCTGGTATGCTATTAAAATCAACTTGTTGATACTTGAAATGTNTTTTTTTTTTTTTTTTTCGAAGTTCGTAATTTTAGCATTTAAGGCAATAAAAAGCATAGCGTGAATGTATATCTCCACCAGGGAATATCATCCCAAAAGACCTGAGTTTATCAGAAAATCTTAACAACTGTGACTTCAGAATTTTGCGTAACTATTAGCAGGCGAAACATCGATTTTTAAGGTGATCGCTTGAATATTTGATTTTGAAAGATTAAGACATTTTGCAAAATATCAGGAAAGCTGAAATACAGTTTTATCCTTTGGGAAATGATTGTCAGTAATGTAGCATGTATGAAAATTGAATATATTAGGCTCAAACATGCAAAATGGACAGTAAGGTCCTTTAAGCTGCTGATTATTACTTGTAATGATGTAACAAATATCTTATTATAAATGTAATATAATATAAAGCTAATCTTAAATTTGACTGTGATTATAGCAGTTATAGGAATAAACCTATTTGATGAAAGTTGTACTTTCAATACACAAACAGCGTTTTTGCAAAAAGCATTTTCAAGTTTCAATCGTTTTAAAACCTAACTGAAAGAATTTAAATACTGTCAAAAATAGAAATAAAACGGTAATTTATTTCTTTTATTACTCAAGCACGCCGTGTTTTTTAAACCTTAAAGTACAGTTACTCTGTTTAAATGTCATTTGTAAATCACCACCTGAACATTTTATTCCCTGACTGAAGAACACAATCAACACCATTCTGCTGGTCCCAATAAATACACAACTTTAACACATCAGCATAGTTTCCTGCTGACGGTGGTGTTCGTCCAGACTTGCATTTGCATCCTGAAATAATGCGGATATTCACAGAGCCAGGAAGAAATCCCTTGAAGACGCGCCAGCCCGTCAGAAATGTCACTTTAACAAAACGCTCCATGACAAATGTCGTTTTGGAGCCGTTGTTAAATTGATTTGATCTTCCTCTTCTCAAAGAACAGGACGTGCTTGTTCACTGCAGAGATGAAAAGATTTCAATTAGAAGTCAGAGTCTGCGACAAAAAAAAAAAAAAAAAAANAAAAAAAAAAAAAAAAAAGTAAATGAGAACTTTACATACTTTATAGATGACATAAAGAAGCAGCTGTGTACGTGGTGTGTGTGTGTATATATATATATATAAAACACTCATTGCTGACATTAAAATAGAATTCTGTCGGTAGAAATTTATTGAACTTCTTAGTTAGATCTTAATGCCATGAAAACTGCTTCGTTAATTAGCCGAGTGATGAAAAAATTATAAATGGCAACTTCAATAACTAAGACATTTATAAATTATTGTAAAAACATCCCTCAGATGTCATGATTTGCTGCTTTTCTCTGATTCATTTCATAGTAAACTGGGGACCATTAAGAGGATTTTCTTTTTAAACTGCTGACCAAATAAAATAAGCAATTTGAATACATCACTTTGGACTCTGGAAGTTATATTTAATTAATGTACTATTTGAAATGATTAACCTCCCTGAAAAAAAATTGATATATCAATAAAGGAAGGACTCTTTTATTGCAGGCCTAATACACTTTCAAAGTCCAGCTGCTTCTTTTCTTATGAAATATTTTTTTTTACCATTACCCATGATGCAGTTTTATTATTTATTTTTTTCCAAAATGATATTTTTCCACTGTCCACTTGCGCAATTCGTCCTCTTATTTCAGTTATTTTATTTTATTTATTTGCTATTACAAATTCAGACTTTCCATTCATTACCTTCAAATCTGAAGTGTGTTAAAAAAAAAAAAAAAAAAAAAACATGTATCATGCAAATTCATTGTACAACAGTACTGTCAACACCCATCTTCTGGATCTATATCCATAACTGTTGAAAATATGTCAAAATGTTATCGTAGTCACCTAAGCACTAGTTACATGTTTCTAGTCTTATCTGTAAATTAATGTATAGTGAAGCCATAATTGTGACCTGTCTAAATATTTCCAAAATTTTCAGTATCTGAATCCGGCTCAATATTGGGATCTGGACTAAATTTCTTCTACTGATAGTCCAGCATAGACTACACATGCCTGAATTTTGTAATTATGCCTGTTTATTTTTTTTATTTTTATTGTTTTTTAAGAAATATGCAAAAATGTCAACAAACAATAACATTAACTTGGGAAAGAAAAAAAGAAAAAAATTCCTGTATCTGGATCTGCTCTAAAATCTAATTGTCTTCCTCAACTCCCACCCTACCTATAAAATTCATCAAATCTCTTAGTTTGTGAGAAGTAACATATAAGATTTTTCAAAGCAGTAACAGAGATTTTTTTTTTGTTTGTTTGTTTTTATTTATTTGAAACTTTCAGGACTCAAACATACTCATACAAAGCTAATATTGCTGGGATGAATTAGAGAATTTTACACATCCCCACTGCTTTACAGAGTTAAATTGTACCTGCAAAACATAATCATCAGTCACATCTTACCAAACGGATCGTGTTTTCTCAGCACCAGTTTCTCTCTGAGGCGATTCCTCTTCGTGTTGAAGAAGTATCCTGTCCCTGCAGCGCTCATCATCTGCACCAGGATGGTCCTGGTGCAAGAGAACACCAGAAAAATGAATGCAAGTCAAAGTATATTAGTGAATAATGTGACTCCTGGTTACAGCTACACTGGAACTTACCCCAATGAAGGAAAAACAATTATAATAATAAATCAATGTTTATGATTTTGAAACATGGGTTGACTTACTTAGACTTAGCCTTGGCCACTGAAACGTGAAAAAAAAGAGAAGATATTATTGTCATGAAAAAGGATAATATCACATTTAATTGTTTACAATGTGAATGGGTTGCAGATGCTGGAAACGGTAAACTAGCTAATTAGCTGCTAGCTAGCTCAAACTACCCGATAAATACATGACAAATGTACTCGAAGCGTGCGTATGTAATTATAAAATACAAACTATAAAATATTGCTATTGTTAACACATGCATAAGCTAAACGCTAGTTTAGCTTATGCATGTGTTTATAAAAGAGTTAATAAAACGCACAGTAACACTGGAGGATAACATGACCGCCTCTGCTTCATGTACGTGTGAAAGGCGTTATAACATTATATGCGAGTTATCATAATTCCAAACAAAATAGCTGAAATACTCACAGTTTGCTGTCGTGAGAAACATCTTGTCAACTTTAATCCACTTCTCAAAACAGTTTTAAACCATAACGTAACAAATTTATGGCAGTAAGTCACGTTGAGGAGTCTGTACTTCCGGGTTAATAACTACTTCCGGGTAGTTAAAGGCGCAGGCAGCGTATTTTTCATTCTCCGATTTTTAGAGGGGTTCAGTCATCAACAAATTAAAAAAAAGTAGTGGATAGGATGATAATGCTCATAAAAGAAAAACAATACAAGAATAATTTAAGTAAATAAAAAAATCATAAAATATAAAGAAAGTAATAGGAAAATTAAATAAAAGCCAGGATTTAAAAAAAAATAAAAAAATTGCAAATATGCCTGCACCAATAGTCAGTATACAGTACTGTATTGTTTTACTTTCAGTGTAAAACGGATGGGTGCCACACTCGTGATTAAAAGCTGGTTTTAACAGCATTAACATAAAATGTAGAAACGCAATCTAAATATAACAAGAGAAACTATAAGTAATTTACTGGACAATCAGATGGAGACAAAAACTGAATAGGAAAAACTTAACTTCAATCAAACAGAGAATGAACGATGGAATATCCATAGTGCCAAAATTAAAAAGAAATAAATAAATAAAATAAATGTAGAAATATAAAGAGAAATAAATAAAAGAATAAATAAATAAATGTGGAAACAGACAAATGTAAAAATTATGAGCATTTTTTAATTTATTTTCACATTTATTTTTTCATTTATTTCTGCATGTATTTATTGGTTGTATTTATTCCCCTTTATATTTCCACATTTATTTATTTATTCTTTGATTTATTTATTTATTCTTAATTTTGGCACAATGGGTTTCCATAATGAACAAGATAAGAGCAAAGTAATTCCCAGCTGGAGGATTAAATAGTAATGACGGGA
The DNA here is from genome assembly GCA_014773175.1 of Lucifuga dentata. Taxonomy (NCBI): domain Eukaryota; kingdom Metazoa; phylum Chordata; class Actinopteri; order Ophidiiformes; family Bythitidae; genus Lucifuga; species Lucifuga dentata. The sequence goes on from VXCM01002587.1 coordinate 30,207, forward strand.
TGTTTGCCAGCAGTGATTCTGAATATCATAAGGGATGTTGTTGAGCTTGTCTGTCTTATAATATACAGCGTTTGGGGCTGTTTTGATCAGGGATATGAGGAGCCGAACGGGCCAGCAGAGAAGGAGCTAGAGAGCTGTTGTGACTGAATGTGGCAAATAATTAGAAAAGGGAATGTTTCCATGCCATGGGTTTCCTTTTAGGTATTTGATCTTTATAATGTTTCCTGTCTTCTGCAGCAAGCATGTTCCTCTGAGTCCATCATTTCATTTTTCAGTCAATCTTGGTATTCTCAGCTGAGCCATGCTAGGTATTTTTAAGAGCAGGTGGGCTCCAGCTATGAGCAGGTAATTGCTTTTGTTATTAGGTTTACAGTCAGCCTGTGGGTTGGTTGAGAGATGGAGACCTGTTCTTCATCGCTGTCACATCCAAAATGCAAGCAAAGTCTCAAAGGAGCACACAGTTCAGTTCACTTTATTATCCCTCAAAGGCAAACTTGTTCTACAGCAACCATCGAGATAAGAACACAGCACATAACATATAACAAATATGTATAAAACACGTATGGAAACAATAAGGCAAGACAAATTGCCAAATACTGGATGGCAATGGAGCAACCACAAAATGTACCAGGTTCAAAATATAATAAAATACATAATTCATGTCAGTGAAACATCCATTATGTAAAAAAAAGAAAGAAAAAAAAACTATATACCCGCAGCATTATAAAATTTATCATTAAAAATATAATGGCAGAAGGTACAAAGCTTTTTTGTATTTGTTGCTTTTTATTTTAGACAACTTTAGCCTTCATCCAATCCTGAAATTCTCCTTTCAGAGGATGATTCTGACTGACTATAATACACGTAGCTTTAACGTAGCAAATGTTGCTCAAAGCTGAGATCACATTGTTCACCAAGTATTTTACTGATATTCACAATGTTTTGCAGCCTCTGCATGTTTAAAGTTCCAAAGACAATGATGATGATGATGATGATGATGATGATAATGTTTGATGTCATATGTTTGTGTATTCATGGATAATGGTTGTTTGTTTAATAGATTTTTTTTTTTTTTTTNTTTTTTTTTTTTTTTTAAATAATATCTGATGATTGTTTTATGCAGAGCTATCAGCTAATTTCCGTCTGCAGTCCCTGGGCAGACTGAAATCTGGCACTTAAAGCATCTCATCTCACTTTGAGGAAATGGTTTTTTGTGCATGGTCCCTGTCTAAATAAATATTAATTTAATTAAATAAATGAGAGCACAGATTCAATAAAGATGTAGAAAACACTGCCATCATTTTTCTAACAATATTAAAAACATGCAGTCTCCGTAAAAAGTATCGTCTCCGCTAGCCCTTTTCGCAGATCGACTGTTAGCATAATTGATCAGTGTTAGCAATAACTACTCAGCGTTAACTTTATAATTGACTCAGTGTAACCATTAATTGTCTCAGTGTTAGCATTAATTGACTAAGTTAGCATTAATTGTCTCAGTGTTCACATTAATTGACTCGGTGCTAGCATTAATCGACTCAGTTTAGCATTAATTGTCTCAGTGTTAGCATTAATTGACCCAGTATTAGCATTAATCGACTCAGTGTTAGCATTAATTTCTCGGTGTTAGCAATAATTGTCTCAGTGTTAGCATTAATTGACTCAGTGTTAGCATTAATTGACTCAGTATTAGCATTAATTTCTCGGTGTTAGCAATAATTGTCTCAGTGTTAGCATTAATTGACTCAGTGTTACCATTAATTGACTCAGTATTAGCATTAATTTCTCAGTGTTAGCAATAATTGTCTCAGTGTTAGCATTAATTGACTCAGTGTTAGCATTAGTTGACTCATTGTTAGCATTAATTGTCTCAGTGTTAGCATTAATTGACTCAGTATTAGCATTAATTTCTCGGTGTTAGCATTAATTGTCTCAGTGTTAGCATTAATTGTCTCGGTGTTAGCATTAATTGTCTCAGTGTTAGCATTAATTGTCTCAGTATTAGCATTAATTGTCTCGGTGTTAGCATTAATTGTCTCAGTGTTAGCATTAATTGTCTCAGTGTTAGCATTAATTGTCTCAGTGTTAGCATTAATTGACTCAGTGTTAGCATTAAGTTCGACAAGCTGCTGCCGGTTGCTACGAGCACAGCGCCCATCGCAAGCTGTTTCCCATTTCATAAAAGTAAGACATCATCAGTGTATTAAGTATCAATAATACTGGAACTGTGTGAAATTTTCCAATCGTCTCAATGGACAGTTGTAAAGAACGGGTTGGTTTGCTGTTCACCAATGCTCCTCTGCTTCACAATCACGCAATGACATTCACACCTGGAAGCTGTCCAGTACAATCTGCTGCCACAAAGCAGCTTCCCTGGAGCAGCTGGGGGTTATACACCTTGCTGAAAGGCATCACAGCAGTGGTAATGAGGTAGCAGCAAACATTCACTTCCATCTCTTACATTTATTCTGCCTGTCCAGAATCAAACCAGCAACCCTGTGGTCACAAGCTCAGTCATAACCTTTAGGCCATGCTGCCCATAAGGTTGAGCTTCTCTCTGACTTCAAGGCTGGGTCTCAGGTATTATTAATGCAATCTGGTAATATGAATATAATTAATTGAAATGTACAGTGTTTTATGCAATTGATTAAATTACAGCAATTAAACAATATTTCATAGCTGAATAAAGAATAACGCCTTGCTGGTGGCATTGATATCTTTGTCCTTACAGTATCCATTTCCTATATGGCCAAGAAAGGCCCGTCAGGGTTTCTCTTTTCATTCTCTGCCATCTGATTGCAGGTTACAGTATTGAATGTAGGACCATAACAAGGTATTATTTATATAAAATTTCAAAAACAAAGACACCTGTAGTTCTCAGGGCCCAAAGTGATGCTTCAAGTAGCTTATTCAGTCTAAATAACAGTCTAAAAACCCAACAGCATTCAATTTACAGTAATACTAAATGAAGACAAGTAGTAAGTCATCATCAAACCAGAAAACATTTGGGATTTTTTCAAATTCTGCTTTAATTGACTATTAATATTGTCAGGTTTTGGGTTGAATTAAACATGTAGAAATCCTGAGGTGACAGGAAAACATGTGAAGCTCCTGTTATGGATGAACAGATGAACTAGATTCATGGATTTATTCCATAACTAGTCTGACCTTACTTTTGATGTTTTGCATATTTGATTTTTGTCGATGCTACTTGCTCCTCTTGAATCTCGGGAGTAGGAGGAACCCTGATGACCTGAGTGAAGAGATGCTACTTTTGAGTACTCTCACATGCACATCTAACTGGAAATTCTCCTTCTTTTTTACACTTTATGCATCCAAATAAACCTATTCTGATTATGTCAGATTCAAAGTTTTTAAGGCCACTACATCTTTGAGCACATTTTCCTGAAGTCAGGGGCACTGAGTTCTTCTATTCGAAGCCTCTAAAGTCTGTTTGCAGAAAGACATGGCTGGTTTCCATGAGAGCAAATGAGCATCTGCTAAAAATTTCTGTCCATGGCATAATTGTTTGCTCCATTTGCAGTGGCTGTGGCTGTGCAATTTCACCGTCAATGCATTCAGGGAGTTTTTCAGCACGCAAGTGGGCTTTGTCATTTCCATTCTGTGTCTTTGTCTCGAGAAAACTCTTATTGTATTGCAATTGTATTAAAGATTTGCTCAATTGATCTTTAGTTTATTCCATGAAAAGCATTCTGCCCATCGCTTGTGTGACTTTCTGGCCTCAGGGAAACAAGTCAGATTCCACAAAGGATCTGTAGTGGACAGATAGGCGACACTGTGGAATGTCCCTAATTTTTGTTAAGCTTCTCAAAGGAATTAGTCACATGAATAAGTTTCATACTAATAATAGCACCATGGAAGTTCCATTTAAGCCCTCGAAAGCAGTAACGTAATAGTGCTTAGTGACAGGAAATACTGGAGAGTTTGGCCTTCACCATACAAAAAAAGGTATTTCCAGTGTCATTTTGCATGACTACCTGGATATGGCTGTGAGTCTCATAATGGGCTCATGAAATGGTTCCAAGAGATTTCTAACAAAATGCAGACGCTTCTGGTTTCACTTCAGCTGACTTTGTTACAGATCTCTCCATTCAGAGCAGGGTCGGGTGGCCATCGGGAGAGGCCGGACTTTTTCCGGTGGGCCGTAGCCACTGGTGGCCTGGTGACCTTTGCACTGCACAATATAATATTCATTAAAATTAATTTAAACTAAGCAAATATAATTATTTTCTTTCATAATTATCTTGGCACTTAGATGAAGAGACAGGATGGTGTGGAGAAACAGCAGACAGTTACGGACTTATTTGCCCCCGGCTTCATTGGCAGTTTCATCTGGCCATCCTACATCCTATACCATCCCAGTCCGACCCGATTCAGAGGATGTGAAAGAATGAATAATCACAGGTTTTGCCAATCCAATGTTGACGGCTACATGAGAATGGTAATTATTAATGTTATGGTTAAACCATTCATGATTCTTTGTGTTTTGTATCCTACTTTTTGAGAAATGCTTGTTGATGAAAAATTTCATTACTAAATCTAAGTGCAAATCCTTGTGTTATTCAAATTATTCTCATTCTTATTCTTAGATTTCAGACTTCTGTGGGGAAATTCGTTCTGTCTTCAAGTTTACAGCAGAGAGAGGCTGTGTGTGTTAGGCTAGCAGTGCTAACCTAACACTTTTTTTTCTAACAGTTTTTTTTTTTTTTTTTTTTTTTTGATGGCGGAGGAAACTGGTGTATCTGGATGAAACCCACAAAAAGAACATGTAAACATCCACAGAAAAGGATCAGGGCCAGCATAGGGCACCACTGTGATAAATGAGTAGAAAAAGAAAAAAGAAAACAAAACAAAAGAAAAATGAGAAAGACAGTCATTAGAGCTCATACCTAAATCAAGACTCAACATGCTACAGAGAAATTTAAGAGGGTCATCCCATCTACATTCAGGTGTAGAACTGGTTAGCATGTGTAACATTGAATTTTAAGCTGGGTGTATCACCTGAATATTTGATTTTTGAAAGATTGCAAGATTTGGCAAAATAACACGAGAAGTAAAATATGGTTTTATGTTTTGGAAAATGGTGGTCAGTGATGTTACCTGTATGCGGGTATTTATTTATTGGACTCAAACATGCAAAATCACTGGTGTGGTCCTTTAATGTTCTAACAAGGTAGAAAATGTTATGTTTGTCTCCGCATTTTACTTTATTATATCTCAATTTGAATTTTGATCAGTTATTTTAATATGTTTGGTCATTATTTTTGTATCAAAAGAGATTACTCTTTCTGTTTTTTCATAATTCACTTCTTGCTTACGGCTCTTTTGATTATTTTTAAAACTAAGGAACTCCTGCAAAGAGGATTATGTCATTACTACATTGCTTCAGCACCTTAATGTGAAGAGAGCCATTGTGAAAACAGTGAGTGGTCTCTCTGCGAGATCACTGAGGGTCCTTTAGCTCGCCACCTCTGTGTGCCGTCAGGAAGAACAAGACTGGACGAAGAATAATGACATATATTTCTTTAAAAAAAAAAAAAAATCACAATACACTGAGACTCTGCTGGCAAAATAATTACGTAAAAGCTATAGTGATTGACTGAAAGTAGTAACTGAACATTGGCTAATGAGCCCAAATGGAGCTGGACTGGTAGACACGGGGTGGGGGGGNGATGGTGCCGATGTCCCTGGCTGTGTGGGAAGTGGAGGACCCTCTCAGACTGAAGAACTGTCTTTTGATTTACTGTTTGATCTGCTGGAAGAGAATAAAGCTGGTCCCTCTGGCTCTCTCAGTCCAGCAAGCAAACACCATGATCAAGTAAACCCTCCCTCCTCCTCCTCCTCCTCCTCCTCCTCCCGCTCACCCACTCAGCACTCGGCAGCCATTCCGGATGTTAGGTACACTCTTTTTCTCCCATTTCACTGTGCTTACACTCTTCCTTCTTTCTCAAATGCTCTTCCTTTTCATCTATTTGATGATATTTCTCAGCCTCTGTACTGAGGCGCTTACAACTTCGCTTGTAATCCAGAGTCCATCCATCCAGCGAGCGAAAGTGATTGAATGAAAAAGACCAATTTGGAATTACCTGGATATATGCTTTTAATAAGAAGGAAAAAAGTAGACTGCACACTCAGATTCAAGCTCCCAAGAAGAGAGGTTTTTTTCCTTGGATTTTCCTTGGAGCTTGAATTTCAGTGTGCAGTCTACTTTTTCTTCTCGTTGTACTCTGATTTGGCCCTGCATCTGATCCCAAGTTGGGTTGGATGTGCACACCATTCTATTTAAATTGTGTTTCGTATGTGCATTTAATACTCATCAAATGCAAGTGCACTTTTTCCTGTCAGTGCTAAATATGCTAACCTTTTCTATAAGCTTAAAAAGAAGTGACTCGCTGGTTTAATAAATCTCTAAATGCTGTTTAAAGTCAAATGAGATTGGGATTGGAGGTGTTGCAGAGGTGCCCTGTTCAAAAAAAAAAAAAAAAAAAAAAGTATTAGTCTTCTAAATCGTCTAAAATGACATAAAGAAGAAACTTGTGTTGTGGAATGGCCAGTCCAGACTTTAACCTAATGGAAATGCCATGGAATGACCAGAAGAAATCCCAGAAATACTGAGGAAGAGAAGCAGTTTTGTAGGAAAGGATGATCTAAACTTCTTCCTCACTGTTGTGTCTTTCTGATCAGCAGCTACAGAAAACGTTTGGTGGGTCCTACAATAGCATGAGCCAACTTTTTTCTCATCATCTTGAAGTTGCATGCAGTTTTTAAAAAGTTGTCTACAGACTTTTATTTGAAAAGACATGACCCTTAAGGCCACACATGGACATGTCTTGTTTCCACAAACAGACGCTGCAATTATGTCTTTCTATAGGCAGACTCAGAAGTTCATTCCTTTGACAGATTTATGATTTATTTTTCTTAAAATGAATATATTTTGTGCATTTTTTTACCTTTAACTTGTTGAAACTGACTTTCAAAAGAACACATAACGTTGAAAGTACAGTAGAGGCATTAAGTAATATAATTAATTGTTGTAGATGGCCTTAATTCTGCCATAAAACAAAAAATGCTGCGAAAAAAAATCAATTGGAAATCTAATGAAGGAACCCATAACAGATTCACTTCTGGGATTTAGGACTTGTGTTCTCTTGTGATCTTTAAGTGCTCAGAATCTGTAGAAATGACCAGGGAGAATGCAGAGAGCCGATTTCATACTGAGATCAGGATTTTTTTCCACTTGCACAGAACTTTGTACACACTGATCGATTTGTCCTTGAACACACTTAACTTGCAGACCAACAATTTTATCAAGAATAAACTTCCAGTTCATTTTTTAAATTATTAGTATTTTTCTTTTATAGTGGATGCGCTTGTCGAAAATCAATAAAGATATTTAAAAAAAGAAAAAAGAATAAACTTCCATATACTTCTTCCTCACATGCTTATACTTACCCTTTCAGACATAAGTGTAGGTCACTTGTACTTTAAAACCAATAATCAGCCATCAGTATGCATTTTATCTAAATAAGGTTTGTAACAAAGAAAACTGGATTATAGTCTAATTCATTTAATCAAAGTGCAGGTTGCTGATGATTTAATTAAAAAAATATTTAAATGTGCGCAGATCCACCACAAATGCTTCATCAAATAAGCCCCGCCTCACACACACACACACACACGCTGTATTATTAGCGGTGACAACAACGACTTGCTGTTCTTGTGACCTTCCAACCCTGCTGCAGGAGGTGACAACATGACTCATACACACATACACACAGTCAGAGGCACCAAACACCACATACTGGGTCACAACTTCCCAGCTTGTGTCAGTGCGTCACCCTGTTATCTATTGCATAAAGGGCAGGAAGAGTTGCTAAAAGGTGTGTTTTTATTGCTTCAGCCCACATCTGAATTTATACCCTCTTTAAAATCATGCAGTAATGGGCCATTTTCATCTTTTTCATGCTTTCAACTCCTCCATATACATATTCCAGAAACATAATAAATAGAAAAAGTTAAAGAAGATGGTTGTACCATTAAATTTAACACCCTTGGATCACAGAATGTGTTAATCTGAATAAAAACACAAGCTAGAAAAATCACATTTTTTGATCTGTAGAGATGTGACAGGCTGCAGGGAAACTGTGACCTTTACAGCAAAGGAGATCAGGAATTATTAGCATTTTACATAATGAATAGCAGTTTTCAGCTTTGGTCACTTTTTTCCCCCTTATTTCTACATTTAATGGGTCATATGGGTCATTTTGCATATTTAAGCCCAGTAATACATGTTACTTTGCTGTCAGCCATTTTCCAAAGCATAAAACCATATTTTAGGTTTCCTGTTATTTCACCAAATCCCCTAATTGTTCAAAATCAAATGTTCTTATGATACACCCATCTTAAAGGTGTGTCCACATACGGCCGGATAGTACACAGGTAGTCCACATACGTACACGTAGTACACCAGGTAATACTACGTATTACCTGGTGTACTACCTGGTGTAATAACGTAATACGTAGTACACCGGGTAGTCCACATACGGCAGGATATGCTCTGCTCCAGGGGTACTTATGGCAGGCTGCGGCTCACATCATAAAGTCTGACACAGTCCGAACAGGCATGTTTTCAATGGGCACTGCACTAGTTGAAATAAAAAGGTCAAAATATATTGGCAAGTTTGCTATATCTATAGTGCATAGATAATTGTTTGCCATTGATAAATAAGTGTAAATAATTTCAGAAAGTGTAGTTATTTTATAGTATTCGTTGGGGTTTGGCCATGTTTTTGTTTACATTTGGCATTGTGGGGCCGGGAACGCTTGGAGGTCGGAAGTTGGAATTTTCAGCTAGGAAATTCCAACATCCCACTTTGACTGGTACACATGAAGATGCCAGAACCACCTCAGCTGGCTCCTTTCAATGCATGAGAGTAGTTCTTGTACTCTGAGCTCTCTGCTCATATCCGATCTCCTAACTCTGTCCTGAGTCCTGAGTCACTACTTGGAGTTTATCACCAAAGGTGGGAGTTGGAACACCGATTGATTGGTAATTTGAGAACTTCGCCTTCAGGCTCAGCTCTTGACGCAGGATAGGAGAATCTGGTCCAACGTCACTACAAACCCCCACCAGTCTGCTTATCGATCTCCATTTTATTCTCACTTTTGACACCAACACTCCCAAACTCCTTCACCTGTTGCAGCAGCCCACTCCCACCATCTCCACTTCATCATAGCCTCAGACTTGAAGGAACTGACCATCATCACAAACTTCAGAAAAGCAACAGAATAGAACAGAATCCCTTATTACTTCTTTAATTCTTCATATCACAATCTATTCATTCTTCAGCTCTCACTTACTGCTGAAATCAACCAAAGCTCAGCAGATCTATGCCGCTGACAATTTGTAGGTGGTTGATTTTGTGGACTTTTTAGTTTAATTATGCTCTTACACCCACATCTTGACTTCGTGGCAACACTGAAACCAAAAGACATTCTCACTTACCCAGAAATCACCCTGGGTTCTGTCAGCGTGTCCTCACATTCAGCCTCTAATTCATTATCAGGGAAGCAGTTCCAGAAACTGCTGTTTGATCACATCACATTCTTGTTATTTCTCTTTGGAGCTTTTAAAGCAGCTTGTCTGTATGTCTTGACTGGGAAAATGTGTGTATTTTCTCCCATGGGTGGATTTTTGATTTCGGCACGACCCAGATTTGACTGGTTTTGTTCAGTCTGCGATGAGAAGATTTAATCTCATGTTCACCCTGCAAATCTCATTTTCGTTTTGTTCTTGTGTAAATCCGGTCAACAACATTTGCATTTGAAAGTACTAAAATTAGTATTCTCTCTCTGGCATTTATCAAGTATGTCATGTTTTGGTTTTTTTTTGGTTTTTTTTTTTTCATCTTTTGCCACCACTGTCTCATTGAAAGTCATTGGCAGGAGCTGGAACAAGCAAAAGAAATAATAGCGGAATGGTCTAAATTATCTTTCCACTTGCGTAAATGGGAAGGTGATTGTGTCATTTATGATGTCATGCACTGATGTGCATCAGGTCGCTATGGTAACACCAATCTTATGATGGTGAAGCCCCCAGATTAAATTCCACACAGGCAACAGGTCTGCAAAGACTCCTAGTGATGTCCTGTCAATAAAAAAAAAAAAAAAAAAAAAAAAAAANTTTTTTTTTTTTTTTAATCATGTTGCCATGAGGTAAAATTTAAACACACTGAGGGTTGTGAGTGTCTTTGAAAAATGTGACGGTCCTTATTTATCTGAGTCATAAACCTTTCAACCCCAAAAGGTTGGATGAAATGATGCTGTCTTAGGGCCACTTCCTGTTTCTTTATATTCAGCTCAGTCCTATATATAGGCTGCAAGATGAGTTTACAATAGGCTACTACTTTACATAGTCACACTGATGACCATGGTGTTGTTAGAATAATGTTATAAAACAGGCAGCCAGTGTGTCCTCCTCCCATCTGTTCTCTCTCCTCTCTCTCTATTTTCTGTGTTCCATGACGCAAAGCCTGAGTGGGAGTGGACAAACCTTCTGCTCCCTGAGAGGACTGAGTGGGCTGCCGCCATCCGCTGTGTGCACACCAGAGATGGAGGGAGAGAGAGGGAGGGATGGAGAGAGACAAAGAGGGGAGGGGANTGCATGTGGCAGAGGGGAGATGTATGAATACAAGTGAGAGGAAGCCTGAGAGAAGGTGACAGTGGGAGATAGAAAAAGTAAATAATGGGGATGAATAGAGGACAGGAAAGGGGGATTGAGTGATAGTGGAGATTGGTGGATGAGCTGGTTTATTGGAGGGAGACGTGGATGAGTGAGAACATGCAGAGAGGGGAGGAGATGAGGGGATGAGCGCCTAATAATGGGGAGATAAGAATAGAGGAACGGAAACGGGCAGGAGACAGAAATGAGAAAGGACTGGATGAAAGGAAAAATATCAGGAATTAGGATGACAGGACTCGACATCCTGCCAGGAAACGGTTCTTAGAGCGCGAAAGCTTTTCAGTCCAAACCAGGTGTTTAAAGAAATCAAATCGGTGCTTTTGGCTGTGGTGTCCACTTAACGACTTCTTTTACCTGCACTTAACAGAATTCATCGTGATTCTGCAATCTGACATTTTCCTAATTTTCTTGTTCATATGTGACAGGGTTGTTTTAGCAGCATTCTATTTTAAACTAAGCACTGCTAGCCAAGTATAAGAATGTCACTTCTGGCACATATTGAACACGTAAGTAAAATATGTAATAACACATAATAAGGACAGTAGATTTTATCCCATTTTTCCTTAGTATACTTGCACTAGAAAAGACATACATAATAGCCAGTCCTGTGGCCATTATGAAGGATTAGAAGGATTAGAATGAGCAATATTCCAACACACACAAAAATGAGTGTTATATCAAGATATATTAAAAAAAAAAAAAAAAACNTAAAAAAAAAAAAAAAAACAACTCTCTTTCAATGCAGTCCATTTAGGTGTGTTACTGCCAAGAGCCCAGTTACTTGCCAGTGCACCTAAATGGAACAGAGCCATCATTAAAGGTGACATTATACAGATTTCCATGTTCTTGTTTGTGGATCTATTTTGAAATCTTTGCAATGCTCTGATGTGCAAAAACACACTGATCCACTTCTGCTCTTCCTAGCTGCAGCACCACTGTGCACGCAGAGTGAAAAAGGCAGTTTTAAGCACTGTGTTTTTAAAGGGCCGTATCGACAATTGTGCATGTTTGAGCCCAATATATACAACCTGCATACATGTTACGTTATGACAACAGATTTCCAAAACATAAAACTGTATTTTATTTATTTATTTATATATTATTATTTATCTATTTATTTTATTTTTTCTCATCACGTAACCTTTCAAAATCAAATCTTCAGGTGATACACCCACCTTAAAATTTATGTTTCACTTTCAAACACTTATGCACAATTGCAGAAGGCACATCTTTTTAATTTCTCGGTAAAAGCCGTCTTTTCCTGGGACTATATTCTCTGGCAGAGACATACATCATCTTCCATGCAGCACCATGCTGGACCAGTTAAATAAAGTTATTTCAGCAACAAAAACTTAATAGAGATAATGTTCGCTGGAATGGATTTTGTATCTCAAGCATGTTTCAAGTCTCTACAAGTTGATTTTAATAGCGTACTGGAATGAACTGAANATCTCAAGCATGTTTCAAGTCTCTACAAGTTGATTTTAATAGCGTACTGGAATGAACTGAAGCCAATGGTAGTGTGGAAGGTAGGAAAAAATTTGAAATTTAGTAGTATATTTTGGCAAATGGCTGTCCATAATGTAAGTGTGTATACAGATTGTGTATATTGGGCTCAAACATGCACAATTGCCGGTATGATCCTTTAAATCCTCCCCCCATGCTTTGATTGGCTAGCTGCATCAGGCCTTGGCTAGCAACACCCACAGACTGTAACACATGAATGCTGGTTAAACACGCTTGTCCAGGTGTGCAGGTAAATTCACATACGTCACATGTAACTCATCAAAAATGAAACATTCAGGGTAGTTCAGGACCTGTGGGGTTGTCTGATCTTAATGCAGCATGATCCTCATGTTTTACACCTTTGAGAATGACAAATATGTAGGAAACTAACAAAAAAGAATATGTACCTTTTAATAATGCTAGTGACATGTTCTCCATTAAAAAAAAAAAAAAAAAANAAAAAAAAAAAAAAAGAGATCTTATGGCCCCTTTAAAATTAGTTTAGCTTACCAGATATAGACCTCTGAAGAAGCTTAAAGGTGTTTCTCCGTGTGTGAGTGAAACACCTGTAAGATTCACCAAAAAACCAAATTATCCCTTCGAAAGGGAACACACTGTATAACGCTTCTCTCTTTCATCTTCTCACATGTTCTGATCTTCCTCATGGGTAACATGAGGAAGATCATGCTGCATATAGTTATGTGATCTTTATCAACCTCTACAGGTGATCTGTATGAATTGCACCCTCGCTAATTGAACTAATCCTCTGCCACAGAATACAACCCCCCCATCCCCCCACCCCANCACCCCACCCCCCATCCTACGTCAACAGTGGCCGGTAACTGACACAAACAATAATGCCACAAGCGAGATAGATAATTAGACCAGCAATAGGAAATCTCTGCAGAAGAAGTAAAATGTCATGATGTAAAACCATAAAAATAACACAGCTTTGTCATTTGTTTTTCTTAACTTGGGCGTGCAGCTGTGAGTCTTGTGACACTGGTCGCTCGCTTACAGCACCACAAACAAACGGGAGTCTCCAGTCTGCTGTTGGGTGGGGTGTGTTTTCATTCCTAAACAGTGTGAGAGCTGGAAAGTGTATTTTTGAAAGACTAGTGAAGTGATGCAGACATACAGTAAAATACATACACACACACACACACACACACACACACACACACACATATATATAGACGGAAGGCTCATCAGATAGTATCTGATCCTTTGCGCCCAGTGCACTATGAATTTGAACAGCTCCTTTCAGGAAGGAGATAACAGTTTCCTAGAGCCTCTAAGAACATATATAAAAGATCTTTCATTCCAACCTGTTGCCCTACTGAACTCCTGAGGATTTTAAATTTGCATTGATTGGAACGCTGCTGTGCAAATCCAGTCTTATTTTATGGCCCTTATTCATTTTACTTTGTTTGTCTGTGTTAGAGATCAAATGTTTTACTTTATTTTGTCATTCACTTACCTATTTTAATTTTTTGTCCCTAACTGGTGTGCTTGTCTAATTAATGTGTTGTTTTACATTGTACCAGTTGTTGTGAAATCAAAGACAAATTTCCACCTCAGTGGACAATAAAGTTATTATTCTATTGTATGTCTCTGTGTGTGTTTGTGTGTATATATATATATGTATATGTTTTGTTCATCTATGATTAAAATACCCCTGACTGGAATTAATTGAAAACATGATCCCTATCCACAGATATGACATATTATATTCAATATCCACCAAGAGGCAGTAAATATACTGTATATTACTGTGCATTGTTGAGCTACAGCATTTTTCTCTTTCTTAAGAACCAAGAACATTATCTGAGCAACATTGTTGCATGCAATTTTTTATGCAAATGTAAATGTGCTCAGGGAAACAATATATGGTGCTTAATCAAGGACCCTCGATTACATATTGACTTCCCTCTGTTTCCTGATTCCTCCCACTCTCCTCCTGACTCCGGCAGGTTATCTTTAGTAACTTGATCGCCCTCATGATCCATCGGTGGCTATTTTACAATTCGGCTAAATCCAGCTCTGAGGTAACAAGTGACACCTTCTGTTTCCATGCTTCCGGTCGCTAGGCAACCTCAGCAATTATGCCACTGCCAAGAGAGGAAGGGAGGAAGTAACACCCCGAGGCCCCCCTGCCTCCATTCATCTTGGCTGCGGTCACTCAGGCTCCATCCTGTGTCCACACTAAAGCCACTGATGAGGGCCTTGGTAGCACACTGTGTTTTCCCACTTCTCCCATTAAATCTGCTCTCTCTCCTGTGCTAAACAGATCTGATGAGAACTTATACCGACTGTAGCAAAACACTTTGCTGCCCTCTGTTGATCTCCACAGCTCAGTCATGAACGATGAAGCCAGGAACTGTTTTTCCCTATTTGCTTTTCAAGAATGCTTTCTAGAAATCATCAAATAGAACACATAAGCACAAATAATTCTTTGTATTTTTTTTTTATTCGACGTTGTTTACTTGCTGCAGTGCTTTTTTGTTGATAAAATTATGTTTGAATATGTAGCACTTAATTTGCAAAAAAAAAAAAAAAAAAAAAGTTACACATGCAGATTTTTGGAAATATTCAAAATATAAAAAATATTCAGGGAAATAATTTGCTAAACATTTGCGTTTAAAATGCTGATGGTATATTTTAAAAAAAAGGGTTTTCTAATGTTTGGCAGGATAAATTCAATTTAGTTCTTTAACAGCCCCTTTAACACATTATTCATTAAAATGTTGTCTCTGTATATGAATACAGGCAGTCCCCCGACTTATAAATGTCCAATTTACGAACAATCCATACTTATGAACTGACCACCAAAAAGCCTATAAATTAAAAATTAGAGTTACATACAATGATTCGTAATAATGAATGGCGCACTACTTTACGATGCACGTCAAAACATTGTACATCATCAGCGGTTCAGTGGTATTATTATGTTTAAGATGTTTTAGTATATCTGGAAGTGTTTCTTTAATGTTTCTTATGCATAGAAAGGCAAAATGTATACACTAGATATGCAACTAAGTAAAATATATATGCTAGATACACACTTTATGTGACTGCTCCAACTTATGTACAAATCCAACTTAAAGACAGCTGTAGGAACAGAACTCGTTCGTAACCCGGAGACTACCTGTATGTCATCTGAATAATGGTATCTGATGTCAAGGACGAGCTTTATCCATTTACTTTTTTAAATAAGCAATTACTTTTTTACTTTCGATGTCTGCGTTCCAGCAGCAGGTGCCTATTTATGGCAAGTCACAACTCCGTGTGTTCAAAATAACTTTATTAACAAGAGCAAGCAAGAAGAAGAAGCGATGTGTCTCAGCTGCATTTATACCTGGCTAGTTGTGACTGAGATCCAATTTTAGGCCCCATTTACACCTTGTGATCTCCTTATCCGAATACATGTGAGAACACGTTAATGCAAAGTGTAAACGCTCACAGAACACATTGTGATCGGAATGCTACTAATCTGCCCGGCCACACACATACATATGTAGTCTTGCTGACATTGCGACTGGATCTCTCAAAGCTAACCAGGAGTAAATGGAATGCCTTAAGCTGGGACAGGTTTGTGAGATAAAATCCACCCAGAAGTTGAGCATGTCACCCTGTCTTGTCCTTTTGGTTCTTGCTGTCATTAATAAAGTTATTTTGAATGGGAGTTACAACATGCTGTAAATGGCTACTTGCACGGACAGTGAAAGCCTTAAAAAGTTACATTATTTTATAAATGGATGAAGGTCATCTATGGTGTAAGGCATGGATGGAATTAATAGTGTAATGTAGTGTAATGGGGAGGATTGTCAGACCACATAAATGTCAGATTCTGTATGCATTTACACCTTGCATACAGAATCTGACATAATTCCTTATCTGGATTACTTACTATTAATTACTATTACTACTATTACTATTATTGCTTACTATTAATTTACCTCAACTGTGGAGAGAATCCGGCCAATATAGGAGACAGGCTTTTATTAGGGACAGGCCTTTATTTCTAATTTTGCCGATGGACAAACCTATAACTGCATAAAAAAACACACCGCCAGAAGGAAGAAGATGTCAGTGTGAACACACCTCCAGGCAGCTTTTAGAAAGGTTCATTTTCATCCACTTTTTCCGGATGGTGATGACAGCCCAAGCGGTTTGGTATCCAAACATAGCTGCTGTCATCTGGTGGCAGCAGCAGATTACACTAATAATAATAATAATAATAATAATAATAATAATAATAATAATAATAATAATAATAATACATTTTATTTATAGGTGCCTTTCATGGCATTCAGGACACCTTAGAGTAAAAACAAAACAGCAAAATCAAAACATTTAAAACAATGCAGGCAAAACAGGATAATAAAACATATGACAGGTTTATAGAACATAGGCTACTTTGAACAGGTGTGTTTTAATCTGTGATTTGAACTGTGTAATAGTTTCCAGTAAAAGACATCCACCCAACCCAGCCTTTATATGAGACCGCTGTTATTTCGTCCTGCTGACTCCTCCCCCTTAGATTTCGGCTATTATTTAAATACCAGCTTTTAAAAGCAAATTTACAGTATGTATCTGAATACAGATTGCATTTTAATTCAAGGTTTAAAATGGGGGCCAAAATACAATGTCCTTTAATAGTCTAACTTAGTTTTTGCTGAGGCATATCTACATAAGCATTGTACATGCGGGAAAAAGATAGTTTTGTATCCATGGTGACAGAGTGTTTTGTCAGACCTCCACCAGCAATCACAAATCAGATGCGTGTCTCTCATATCATCATGACCTGGTGGAAGCAAATATGCGTGCACACACACACATGCATGCACGTGCGCTTACACACACACAGTGTTGACATAGACAGACTGTAATCACATATTAATTTGATTAAACCAACTACAGGATGCAAATCAAGGTTCTTTTCTAAGAAAGCTTCATGTGTGTTTTCCATTCAGATTTTCATCACACTTTTTTTTTTGTTTATTTTTTTGTTTACTCAAAGTTATACTCAAATAGAAACAAGCTGCAGAGGAAAATGTGTTTCTACTGTGAAGGCCAGCAAGGTGTAGCCGTGATCTAATGGAAAAGGTTGCACATGTATATTTAAATTCCATCCCTGCAGAGATATTTTTAGCAAAGTGTCACAAAGGCTGAAAAACTGACTCTGTAAGTTACAAAGGAAATGAAAGTCAAGTAAAGGGTTTCAGACTGACGCTGACTATTGCATGGCTGCAGCAATGATTAATATGTGTTAACGCTGATCTCCCAAAACCATGTTTGTTCTGTATAGAAACGAAAAACATAAGCATATTATGGTTTCTAAGTGATATCATGACACCAGACTGACATGTGGTCATAGCAGTTAATTTTAACAGTAGTTTTATCAGCTGTTTGACTTTCGATGAGCTCACCTCTGCTTTTTCATTCATGTCATCACAAATCTCCAGTCACCATGTGCAAGGCGCTAAAGATGTTTTATTATCTCTAGAATGATGTGAGATTAGGCACAAAGTCTGAAAAAACACACTAATACACTTATGACAACACATGCCTTGTTAACATATATTTTTCATTTAATTGTTTGGTTCCAAAGGAGACATGTGAATATAAATATGATTTATTAAATTAAAGTGTGGGTCAACATACAGAAACCTTTTGCTAGCTCCTAGGCTGCATCTTCATTACTGGTAAAAATCCATGTATTAACCTCTTACAGTACAGTACACATTTAGGTTTGAGATGTTGCTTCTTTTGTACTTGATTCCTGGAGAGTATTTGAATGTATGAATGATTGAATTTGAATGTATTTTATACTGTATTATCTTGCTAAGATTGTCCAGATTTGTTTCACTAGGTTAATTTACTGAAACTCTGACGAGAAATACTATGAAAGTAGCTGCACAGTGGTCAAATGTGAGTCGTATGTCACAGCAGATATGTATAAAAGTAAATCATCATGTTTTTCATCTGATATGAACAACAAGAAAAGGACAAAAAAAAAAAAAAAAAANAAAAAAAAAAAAAAAAAGACCAATAACTTATCTTAGCATAAAAATAATAACTAGTGTGCACACCAAGGCCCAACAGTCATCTGATTTAACTTTTCTTTTATTTATTTATTTTTGCCGCTATAAAGCCAGACTTTTTATGATCATTACCTTGAAATCACGTAGATTTATCATGCATAATCTTTGTACAGCAGTATTGTAGATGTCATCCTGTTTTGCATCTGTATCCTAAATTGTTGTGTACTGAAATTAGCAACATGCTAGCCACATGTTGGTGGCAGTTGCATGTTTTCGGTCTTATTTGTTAAATAAATGTAACCCCTTGTCCCAGCATCAGATCCAGATCAATATCTGGCTCTGCTCTAGGCTAAACTTCACCTGTTTTGCATGTTTGAGCCTAATATATTCAATTTTAATACATTGAACATTACTAACAACCATTTTCCAAAGGATAAAACCATATTTCAGCTTTCCTGATATTTTGCAAAACCCTTAATCTTTGAAAATCAAATATTCAAGTGATACACCCACCTTAAAAATCAATGTTCAGCCTGCTAATAGTTATACAAAAGTATGAAGTCACAGTCATTTAACTTTTTCGATAAATGCAGGTCTTTTTTTTTTGGGACTATATTCCCCAGTGGAGAAGACATACATTCACTCCACGCTTTTTGTTGTGCATAAACACTAAAATTACATAACTTCGAAAAAACCTGAATACACATCTTGTTGGTGATGATGGATTACCTATCCCAAGAACGTTTCAAGTATCAAAAGTTGATTTTAATAGCGTAGCAGAATGAACTGAAACCAATGGTGGTGTGGAAGTTAGGAAAAACATTTTTAATTCACCGTTCCAGTAGTATGCTTTGGGAAATGATTGTCAATAACATTACATGTATGAAAATTGAATCCATTAGGCTCAAACATGAAAGATGGGTGGTATGGTCCTTTAAGATTGGTGTCTTTTTTTTTTTTTTTTTTTTTTTTTTTGAGAAACAGCCAAAATGTCGACAAATGCATTATTTTGCAATGTTAAAAAAAAGGGGGCAAAAAAATCCGGCATCTGGATCCTTATCTGGATCTGCTTCAAATTTACATCAACTCTTCCTTGACCCAAGTCCCTGCAAAATTTAATTGAAATTTATTTGCTAATTTTTAAGATATCCTGATGAGAGGAGGTAATAATGAACTTAAGACCAAAAATCTGAAGAGTTATATATATTTAAAAAAAAAAGAAATCAATTTGGATATGTATCTTGTACATATTAGATGAAATTATTAATTTGTAGTCATGTCATGAAAGATGGTGATCAGTTTTGGGTAGAAGTATAATGGTTGTGACACTATGTTGCTTCCTCTTTAATGCAAAATTAGAAACAATGTATTGCAAGAAAGTAAATCTATACACTGATTTGCTTCCATTTTCCCTTTGAACCCATGATCAGCTCATAACTGAAACTAAAATTAGGATTATGTCATTGCCACCAAATCACTTCATTTTAGACTTTTCATGAATGTGGATATAAATGCACATCCTCAGTGGATGGTTTGTGGCTTTAAAGTTTTATTCTTTCATTTGGGTGGGGAAAAAAAAAAAAATTCCTCATGTCTAAATTTGTAAAGCAAAGCTTCCTGTAAGGAGGCGCAGCAATGGGCCAAGTGCACTGTTGTGTAAATAAGCCTTGTGAAGCAATGGGAGAGAGTATTGCGTAAGTAAGCCTGGGCTCTTTTTTTTTTTTTTTTTTTTTTAAA
>VXCM01002587.1:50264-117274 GCA_014773175.1 Lucifuga dentata
GGGGGGGGGGGATGGAGGAGAGAAGAGGCAGTGGCCATACGCTGCCATCCAGGGGAGAGTGTGGGCGACGCGGACAGCAGGAAAGAAAAAGACAAGGACTTCCAAGGCCAAGTGGGCCGAGGTTTGCAGTAAACGGCTAAAAACAGCCGTGATGACGCTCACAGGTCAGCCGGTCGATTTGTCATCAGTTATTTCAGCAATATTCAACAACGAGCAAAGGGAGAAGGAAAACGTTGACATCAGCGGCGAATGACTGCATCACTTGCCCCCACATTCTTCCGATTGAGCAATTATTAAAGCAGAGAAATCAAATTGTTTCCTGGATAGTTTGAGCCATATATGGTAATCAGCTAAAACTGAGTTCAAATACCTCATCGCTGGTTTTGTTGCGTCAGCTTTACTTGTTGCTGGTCCTGAGTTTGGCCAAAGAAATTATATCACCTAAGAGCAACAGCTTCTTCTCTCCTCTCCTCTCCTCTCCTCTCCTCTCCTTTGAAACAATTTCACCCACCATAAGTATTTTCTTTGCGGTGAATTTGGATCTATCGTCCTTGAAACTTAGTCACCACTGAAACCTTAAAGGACCATACCGGCCATTTTGCATGTTTGAGCCTAATATTTTCAATTTTCATACATGTTACATCACTGACAACCATTTCCTGAAGAATAAAACCATATTTCATCTTTCCTGATATTTTGCAAAATCTCTTAATCTTTCAAAATCAAATATTCAAGCGATACACCCACCTTAAAAATCAATGTTTTGCCTACTAATACTTAAGCAGCCTTATGAAGTGATGGTTGTTTAAATTTTTCAAATGCAGGTCTTCCTTTGGGACTATATTTCCCAGTGGAGGCATACATTCACTCTGCACTTTTTATTGTACTTAAACGCTAAAATTATGTAACTTTGAAAAAATCCTGAATACACGTCTTGTTGGTGATGATGGATTACCTATCCCAAGAATGTTTCAAGTATCAACAAGTTGATTTTAATAGCGTACCAGAATGAACTGAAAACAATGGAGGTCTGGAAGATAGGAAAAAAGAAATTAATTTACCGTTCCTGTAGTATGCTTTGGGAAATGATTGTTAGTAACTTTATGTGTATGAAAATTGAATATATTAGGCTCAAACGTGCAAAATGGCAGTATGGTCCTTTAAACCTTAGATACTAAAAATCCTAGCCTCAGTCACACCTGAATAGGTAAGCGTGCTGTTTTGTGGTTGCTAAATTTGAACACATTTCTAATGTGCAAAAACAACAAATAACACATTTAAGACAATATTTTACACTTCACATGAAGGCGCAAGCAAGAGATATGCAATACCAACATAAAAAAGTGCTGACTTCAAATTATGATGAGGATCAGGTATTAAGCCAATGTGTATTTGAATTATAATTAAGTGATTAAGCTTTCCACTTTATTACCTGATAACGGTAAACATCAATGAAGTGATGATGAACTCTGCAATGAACTTAGTATTGTGAGGTGAACGTATGGCAAATCAATAAGCTGCAACGAAGAGGGGAAACATCTCAGACTTTGGTCCTGGTAGAGTAAATGATTGCTTCATCATATAGTGCAGGTAAATGATGTACAGTATTTGCCTTTCAGTTTGACCGATGAATGAACAAACAGCTCTCTCACACCCCATTCTCTACAAACACTTCAGTCTGAACCTAAACAAGTACAACCTGCTCAGCCTGCAGCCACAGATCCCTGCAGTACCAGCAAGTGACCAGCAGAGAGCAAACGAGATGACTGCTGACACACACCTGAAACACACACCTGGAAAATCCCTGTGTTTGCTGTAGCTTCATGTCAGACCTGGAGGAATGACATGAAGCCATTTTTCATGTTTGAGCCTAATATTCAATTTTCATACATGTAACGTTACTGACAACCATTTCCCAAAGCATACTACTGGAACAGTGAATTAAAAATGTTTTTCCTACCTTCCAGACCGCCATTGATTTCAGTTCATTCTGGTACGCTATTAAAATCAACTTGTTGATACTTGAAACATTCTTGGGATAGGTAATCCATCATCACCAACAAGACGTGTATTCAGGTTTGTTTGAAGTTTCGTAAGTTTAGTGTTTAAGTGAAATAAAAAGCGCAGAGTGAATGTATGCCTCCACCGGGGAATATAGTCCCAAAAGAAGACCTGCGTTTATCAAAAAATTTAAACAACCGTGACTTCATAATTTTGCATAACTATTAACAGGTGAAACATTGATTTTTAAGGTTGATGTATCGCTTGAATATTTGATTTTGAAAGATTAAGAGCTTTTGCAAAATATCAGGAAAGCTGAAATACGGTTTTATCCTTTGGGAAATGATTGTCAGTAACATAACATGTATGAAAGTTGAACGTTAGGCTCAAACATGCAAAATGGGGGGTATGGTCCTTTAAATAAACCTTAAGATGGATTTGTAAACTGGATTTTAATGTCACTGGATGAATTGTACTTTGGGAGAAGATTGGATTTCTTTAAATCCATCGTTTTAATTTGCTGTTGTTAGGATGGCTACAATCAAAATGGCATTATGTGAGTAAACACATTTTTATTGAACTTATTTTTTCACTTTTCGGTGGACTACTGTGAAAGTATGAAGAATTCAGGATTTTTTTTTTATATACTTTTCATGAGTGAATTTAACCTTTCAAATATTGGTGGCTGAATACCTTTAATTTAAAAAAATCTCATATTGAGATAAATTTTACATAAACAGTCTCAGGTCATTAATATGATGTTTTCACATTAATATCTATTACTAGAGAATTTCTGAGTCAAGCCATGAATAAACCCCTTGTCCTTTTTAATTTCTCTTAAAGTTCCCTTTACACTAGACATTAATGTCCATCGTTTTGTAAAGATTTCTGCCAAAATTCAACCAATATAATTTTGCTATGTGGGTTTGAATAATTTTATAATAATAATAGTTTGAATAATGTTTGGCTGCAAAATATGAGTTCCTGAAAAGGGATCCACTTGAGTGTTTAAGTTAATCTTTTTATTAGTGTTTACCTCAGAATGATCACTATCTTATTATTAATTTCATCTAACTGCTAACTTTTTTTTTTACCATCACCTCAAGCCTGAGTTTACAGCTACTCAAAGGGTTAAAAGGACCATTCCACCCATTTTGCATGTTTGAGACTAATATATTCAATTTTCATACGTGTAAGGTTACTGACAATCATTTCCCAAAGGATAAAACCATATTTCAGCTTTCCTGATGTTTTGCAAAATCTCTTAATCTTTCAAAATCAAATATTCAAGTGATACACCCACCTTAAAAATCCATGTTTTGCCTGCTAATAGTTACACAGCCTTATGAAGTCACGGTCCTTTAAATTTTTTGATAAACACAGGTCTTCTTTTGAAACTATATTCCCCGGTGGAGGCATACATTCACTCTGCGCTTTCTATTGCACTTAATCACTAAAATTACGTAACTTCTAAAAAAGACCTGAATACATGTGTTGTTCACGATAATGAAAAAGCCTGTAGTTTGTCTAAAAATCTCACAAGGATTATAACCTAACCCAAGAATGTTTCAAGTATCAACAAGTTGATTTTAATAGCGTACCAGAATGAACTGAAACCAATGGAGGTCTGGAAGGTAGGAAAAACATTTTTAATTCACCATTCCAGTAGTATGCTTTGGGAAATGATTGTCAGTAACCTTACATGTATGAAAAATTGCATATATTAGACTCAAACATGCAAAATGGTGGTAGGGTCCTTTAATGTGTTATTGCAATCTAGGACCTTTTCATTCTTGGAATCCATTTATTTCCTGCCTTCAAACGAATGCAGATGCTGCCCTCATGTGGCCAAAAAGCAACAAAACACTATCCGCCATATCTTATAACATCAATGTAAACATTTGCATATGCACATATGCAGAGGCCTGGAGTATTATTGACTCTTTGGCTATTTTCAGCAGCAAATTAGATTTGCATTGAGTTTAACCTGGAGCCCAGCTGCAGTTTCCTTGGAAAGTTTACTAGGTCATTGACCGGAGGTGTTAAGTGAGGAAAGCCTCTCACACACACAAACAACTAAGCCAAAGCCAGTGGCCTTAAAGGTATAGTCAGCTATGTTTGTGATCAATGCATAGTCAGAAAAACTGGCTGAAACAAAAGAATATCCTCATGGTAAAAATGTCACTTCTGTCACTGACTCACTCAACATATCAGTGAACTGAGCTACATTCAGCTCTGCATTCACTCTTTAAAAACACTGAGGTGTTATTTCAACAGTCTTTCTTTGACAGATAGGAAGAGATGTGTTTTATGAGCAGTAATACTGGTTTATAGTGAACAAATACAGGAAGCAGCGAGCAAAGAGAGAAACAATTGCTGAACATACAAAGAAAATGATAAGAAATACATCATCCCTGTGCAGCGTTTGGTAATTTTTTTTTTCTTTGCATTTACAGATTAGTTGCAGGATTACATGTTCTTTTACATCTTCTAAAGCTCATAAATGGATTTCAGGACCTATTGTATCATCTCAAAACATGCACTGTCACAATAATTTCAAGCCTTTTCTTAGTTCTTGAAACACTGATAGTTTGAAAGTATAAATTTTGATGAGGCAGTGATAAATACAGGAACTCAAACATAAAATGAAAATTAAACAATTCCACTTGGGAATGGATGTATTGAATTATCAGAAATCGTAACACAAATGACAAACAACCACATGCTGTTGTTGCTTATTTAATTCCTGTCCATTTATTTGCCATTTATGTAACACAGTTTAATACAGGGCTTGTTTCTTTTCAAGAATATGTTTTGCGTTTTCAAAGAAACAACAGACGAAACCAGCTGCAGTTGATTTTGTCTCATGAGTGCTCGCACACAAATACATGCACATGAGCTTACAAATGATCACAGCAACACATGCATGTACATGTACAAACGTGCACACGTGCATCAGCTATACTTTCTGCACATCTATGCTTCACTAGAAAGTGGCTGCAAAGAATGACATCACTGAAACTGGATGCCCCACTTAAACAATTATACCTGACTCTCTCTCTCTCTCGGCTCTGTCAGCATGCTTATAACATCATCATCCAGATGATCTTACAGGATTCTTGAAATGCCTGGTTTGTGTGCTTAAAACCACTTTTTACATTTTCATTAATGTTTTCATGCTGCTGCTCCCACACAACAAGCTGTCATCTAATAAGATTTTGTTTCAGTGATACTCCAAAGCTATTGATTTGTAGGTGCAGATGGAGGATGAATGATTGGCTTTAATACCACACTTACAGTAGCTCCTGCATATTCATTTATTCAGATAATAATGTAAATTAATAAATAAGTCATCCTGAAACCCCTCAGCAACTTCTATCAGTCTCTGGGTTGAGTGAAGCTACTTTCAGAAAGAACCATGAATATTTAAGATTCCCCAAAACATTATTAAGGCGGGGTCTTACTGATAAATAAATAAATAAATAAATAATGCAAGAAAACAATGGCTTGCCTGAAAACCACTGTAATATATCAATGGGAATGAACTTTTTTTTTTCTCTCTTTTTATGCAAGAAATGAGCATGTGACAACCTAATCCAGGTCAGTTATTGGGGGAATTTCACAACAGTTGTATTTTGTTCATATCATAAACCTATTACAAGAGGCTCAAGGAAATATATGAAATACTTCACCTTACCACAGGAAGTTGTAATGAATCAAATCAAACATGTATTTATCTCCTAAAGGTAATCAATTGATACAAACTATTTGAAATATCAACCATACCATCTCAAATAGATGGTGATATATAAACAATTCTTAGAAAAAGTGAATTGATTAAGAGTCACAAGTTTGGTAAGTAGTGTATATCTATATCATACATCACACAGGTACATAATCAATAAAATTAAAGGAATGAAACTGGTAGGTTAAATGCTACAGCAGAGGACGAAAGATTTTGTTAAGTGGGTTTGGATACACTGAAAATGATTTCATTTTATTGTTTTTACAAGATGATCTACATTCAAGATTTAAAGAATAAAGGGATATTAGCAGGACAGACTATAAAAAAAGCAAATGCACACAACAAATGCCTGAGCCAAAAATTAATCAATTTACAAAACTGCAAAAAAGACAAACTTTTCATAAAATGTCCTCAGTTGATGCTATTTTTGTCATTGGATGATTATGAACAGAGCCGTTTCTGGCCACTTTGGTGCCCTAGGCCAGACATCCATTGGCGCCCCTTCACTCATTCTCCAAAATACATAGGAGAAAAAAAGACAGTTTTAGTCTTAACTTATAACACACTGCACTCAGTGTTAAATCTTATTGTCAACAACGCTTCATTCTTATTGTGTATTTTTGTCACAAGGAGACACTACAGAGTGATTACAGTGAGCCAAAAGTATGTCACCTCCCTGTATTTTTGTGTAAACTTTACCAAAATACCATTCCAAATACAACAAAGTTCATTTATTAGTATTTTACAAGTAGTTGAGTATTTTTCAGAATATTCAGCTATTTTTTAGACTTAAATTTGGATTTCAGAGAGGTAATATGACTGCAATATTTCTACAAGTCAGCGAAAACATGTGAAAACCATTTGACCTCTGACCCTACCTCAAAGAAGATGTTTTAACTTCCTGTTTGATCTCTACTAATAATGTTGGTATTCTTCTTCAAATCTTAACAATATGTCTAAAGTGTCTTCCTACTTAACACTATTAACAACTATTGGCTTTTTTTCAGTTGTATTCACTCTAACACACTAAAAAAAAGGAGGAAAACACACAATAATTTAAACTTAGCATGCTAGTTGCTTAATATAAATGTACTTTAAAAAGTA
This sequence comes from Lucifuga dentata, assembly GCA_014773175.1. Classification (NCBI taxonomy): domain Eukaryota; kingdom Metazoa; phylum Chordata; class Actinopteri; order Ophidiiformes; family Bythitidae; genus Lucifuga; species Lucifuga dentata. The sequence continues at coordinate 57,115 of VXCM01002587.1, forward strand.
TTATGGGGTTCAAGTAATATATGTTTACTATAAGAGTATTATCACAGGACAAACGGGTACAGAAAATGGATGAATGGATGGATGGATGGTACAATTCAGATTCTCTGGAATTCCGACACCGCCCCGTGTCGTTCCAGGGAATAATTTCTCTGAAACGACATGGGGCGGTAAAGGTATGTAGGTAGGTGTAAAGGTATGTAGGTAGGTGTAAAGGTATGTAGGTAGGTGTAAAGGTTACATTTTGTTTAAAATTAGAGCTAAGTTTAATTCATTTCATAAATCGTACTTCAATGGACATTTGTTTTGACAAACAGAAAGCACTTTTTCACTTTCTGATTTGCACCTACAGCGCTGACCAAATGTACTGCACCCTCCTGTACTTTTGTGTAAACTTTTTTTTCTGAGTTAAAATACCACTCTAAACACAACAAAATGTATTTTTTTAGTGTGTTAGAGTGAGTACAACTGAAAAAAAGCCAGTAGTTGTTAATAGTGTTAAGTAGGAAGACACTTTAGACATATTGTTAAGATTTGAAGAAGAATACCAACATTATTAGTAGAGATCAAACAGGAAGTTAAAACATCTTCTTTGAGGTAGGGTCAGAGGTCAAATGGTTTTCACATGTTTTCACTGACTTGTAGAAATATTGCAGTCGTATTACCTCTCTGAACTCCAAATTTAAGTCTAAAAATAGTTGAATATTCTGAAAAATACTCAACTACTTGTAAAATACTAATAAATGAACTTTGTTGTATTTGGAATGGTACTTTGGTAAAGTTTACACAAAAATACAGGGGGTGACATACTTTTGGCTCACTGTAGTTACTCTGTAGTGCCTCCTTGTGACAAAAATACACAATAAGGTAGACCCCTAACAAAGCGTGTTTGACAATAAGGTTTAACACTGAGTGCAGCGTGTTATAAGTTAAGACTAAAACTGTCTTTTTTTCTCCTATGTATTTTGGAGAATGAGTGAAGGGGCGCCAATGGATGTCTGGCCTAGGGTGCCAAAGTGGTCAGAAACGGCCCTGCCAGAGGCCATTGATCTTTTCATTATCGTTTTTTTTTTTTACTTTAACTTCGCTCGTTGTTGTTACTCATTCACTTCTTCCAACTGCTAATGCAGTGTTACCTGCTCAGGCCCCGCCCCCACCCTGCTGCTGTTTACCTGAAGTTTGGAAAATATGCAGATCGTTATGACACTTCTCTGTCTCCTGCTGGGCGGTGTCGGAATTCCAGAGCATCTGAATTCTCTGGAATTCAATTTCCCTGTAACATGTGGACATGTTCAGACATTGAATATAATTCAACTACATTGAAACGGACAATTATGCGCCAAGTAACGGAGTATGGAGTGAGTATATATAGTAGAGCTGCTGTGTGTCAGGCTGGTCAGCAGGACGCCTCTTCTCAGAACAATATGAGCTCCAAACTGTGTCAGCTGTGTGTGTGTGTGTTGCACCACTGATTTACAGCAGTAGTGAAATTAATAAATACCACTTTTACCAGTGGACCAAATGTAGGTGGCAGAAGTATAAAATAAATTAATTGGCAAAACAAAAAAAAAAAAAAAAAAAAAAAAAAAAAANCTCTTTGGCGCCCCCTCTACCTGTAGGCGCCCTAGGCAATCGCCTGGGCTGCCTATGCCAAAAAACAGCCCTGATTATCAAAGACTTAATACAGGAACTAAAGCTTGGGAAAGCAGACAAACTTCTCTGTTCATTAAGTTGTATTCATTTGAAGTATTTTGGGTTGTAAGTTTGGTTCCTTTATGATACATTTTGTGGGGTGAGCACAAATAAAAATCAATCAATCAATCAATCAAAAACCATTTATATAGTCTGAGTATCCAGGTAGTCAAGTAATTTAATGTAGATTTAATTCACTTAAACACATTTAGGGAATAATGTGTCCAAATCCAAATTGTTTAGTTCAAATTGGGGGATAATGTGTCCAAAATTAGGGGATATGTCCAAATGTCCAAATAAAAATCAATCAATCAATCAACAATCGATCATGGTAATTTTGTTTTATGTTTACCTGTCCAGGTACTGCAGATGGAAATTAGCTGTTAGCTAAATCTGGTACAAAGCATCTCTTCTCAGTGTGAAATTAATGTTTTTTGTGCATGGTCCCTTTCCAAATAAACTAAAATAAATAAATAAACTAAAATAAATCATTTATATAGTCTGGATATCCAGCTGGACAGTTAATTTAATATAGACTGAAATTCACTTAAACACAATAAGGGGATAATGTATCCAAATGTCAAAATAAAAGTCTATCAATCAACAATCAATAATTCAATCAATCATTTACATAGTATGGGTATCCAGACAGACAGTTAATTTAATATGCTGCAGATTTAAATTCACTTAAACACAATTAAGGGATAATGTGTCCAAGTCAAATAGATATTTTTCTCAGTTAACACATACAGTATAAAACACTTTACAAATAACTGTACTGAAAAAAAAAACTGTTGTAACGGCTGCAAATCCTCTTATTTTAATCTTAAAAACTGATAACAGTTTTTCTCCTCCTTTAGTAAGGCACTAAAACACGAGTCCGCTGCATAATATATAATTACGCAGATATAAAAAGAGGAAGTAAACAGACAAGATAATGCGGCTTTAACTCAAAGCCCTCCTCCTCCAGCGACAAATGTATGACATCACCCGGCTGAGCAGCCAATCAGAGGGCAGGACGCGCAGGCGACAGGAGCGTGTGTGTNGTGTGTGTGTGTGTGTGTGTGTGTGTGTGTGTGTGTGTGTGTGTGTTCATGCAGCTGGTGTGGCATTGGATTGTGTGTATGAGTGTGTGAGTGTGCGTGTCTGAATGCGAACAAGTTGATATTGTTTTAGTTTTTAAAATAATGTATATTTTTTTTAATTAAGCGGCGGAAGTAAGTTGGTGAGTGAGCCGTCATTCAGAGGAAAAAAAATACTTTTTTTTTTTTTTTTNTTTTTTTTTTTTTTTCTCTGTCTCGCGCAGACTCTAATCAACTCGAAAAATAACAAGTTTACTACGTCCAGCCTCTGAAACATCTCACATCCACGCAGCGAAGAAGAGTAGCGACATCATTTGTTTTCGATATTAGCTTACTCGGAGCTAAAAGCTAACAGCCTGCAGCTGCCGACGGTGTTTTTGTGGTTGACAGTTAGCAGCAAAGAGTCCCGTGTGCCTTGTTTTCAGCGAGAAAAGACGTTAACGTCAGCTTATGAATTTGTAGTGACGCGTAACAAAAAGCAAAAACTGTCGGGAATAAATAAGCCATAAGCAGTTTACTAAAAAAAATAAAAAAATAAAAAAAAAATAAATAAAAATGCTAAAGACTCTGACGAAGAAGCTAAGAAGACATTCACTCAATGAGATTCATCCTTTCCAACTAAAGGTAAGTTTCGAGGAGAATATTGACTTATTGTTGTAATACTGTTATATATACTGTGATTTTGCTATTTTATTTTATTTTATTTTTTGAACGATATAGCAAAACACTGACGTTAGTGAAGCTTGTTTGTGAAACTGTGGGTTTACTTTAGTCTTGTGACTCACAGGTCTTTAAACACTATGATTTCTCTGCCTGTAACGTCGCCCAAAGGGGATTTTTTATGTCTGTCTTACACACACACACACACACACACACACACACACACAAACACACACACGCACGCACACACACACACAAACGCACACGCACACTTGCAGGGCGAATAAGGTCTGTTCTACCTATAGCATCTCCTGAAGGGGATTATGTTATATAGTGAGTTTGTTTTTGTCTGTCGTACACTTAAACACACGCACACACACACACACACACACACACACACACACACACACACACACTTGTAGTACTGAGTGGTGCATAGGGTCTTTAGGTCTGTAACACTATGACTTGTTCGCCTTTAACTTTATCTGAATGGGATTTACTATTTAATTTAGTTTTCTTGGTTTTGTTTCACTTTATTACACTTATGCACACGTGCGCGCACACATACACACACACACAAATTATATAGACACTGCAGAAGGACTTGTTTTTCAAAATATCAGCATTTTATAGGCATTCCATGCAAATATACTGTATGTGTAAAATGTTCAAACTCCTGCAGTAATCAAGTATTAATCATATTAAGGACACACACACACACGCACACGCAGTAGGACTAAGTGGTCAATGAGGTCTGTAGGTCTTTAACAGGTATGCGTGCAGTATCACCTGAAGGGAATTATACAGAATGAGCTCCTTGACGGGCTCACACACACACACACACACACACACACACACACACACTCACTCGCATATCTGTAGGACTAAGTGGTGAAAAAGGACTGTATGTCTAACACTATGATTTCTCTGCCTTTAACAATGCCTGAATGGGATTATATAGATTGAGTTCTCTGTTCTGTTTTTAACACACACACACACACACTCTCACACACACACACACACACACACACACGCACGCACACCTGTAGGACTGAGTGCTGTATAATGTCTTTAGGTCTTTAATGCTATGATTTCTCTGCCTTTGACGTTGCCTGAATGGGATTATATGCTATATAGCGAGTTCTCTTGTCTGTCTTTCACTTTGTGTGTATATAAGTGAAAGACAGACAAGGGAACTCACACACAGAGACGCACACACACACACACACACACACACACACACACACACTCCCACTCCCACTCACACATATACACACGTACAGTATGTGTCTACAGGAATAAATGGTGATACGTAGGTCTTTAACGCTATGATTTCTATGGCCATAACAGTGCCTGAATTGGATTACACACATGCACATACACAACACACACACACAATACACACATCCACAGACTCACAGGGAGACAGAGCACATAGAATCATGAAAGTAGCTAAAATGCTCTGTGGAAATAGTGGGTCTGTGTTTTGACATTCAGCTTGAAGTATGTGTTGTTTGGAGGTCTTTTCTGCTTCTAAGCACCTGAAAGCATCCATTACCACGTTAGAAGGAATTTACTCTGCGTGGCGAACGCTCCTCAGCCAGATGTTTATGAGATCAAACCAGAGATCCACAAAAAACTTGAGCATGTCAACAACGTCTCCCACTCACAGATCCAAGCACACTGACTCACAAATTACACTTCAGCTGTTTGTCGTTTCAGAAAGGAAATCAAAAGGCTTACTGGATGGTGTGTGTGTGTGTGTGTGTGTGTGTGTGTGTGTGTGTGTGTTGTGGGGGCAGTGGCAAATGGAACTCATTCGAGATGTACGGTTAGATTTGTAAAAACAAACAGTTAAAGGACCATACCGGCAATTTTGCATGTTTAATACAACCCGAATGCATGATACGTTCCTGACAAACAAGTTCCAAAACATTAAACCGTATCTTAGTTTCCTTTCATTTTGCCAAATCCTCTTATCTTCCAAGATCAATTATTCAGGTGATACAGCCATGTTAAAGGACCATACCACCTATTTTGCATGTTTTGAGCCTAATATATTTGATTTTCATACATGTTACGTTACTGACAATTATTTCCCAAAGGATAAAACCATATTTCAGCTTTCCTGATGTTTTGCAAAATCTCTTAATCTTTCAAAATCAAATAATCAAGTGATACACCCACCTTAAAATCCATGTTTCACCTGCTAATAGTTACACAGCCTTATGAAGTCATTGTCCTTTAAATTTTCTGTAAATGCAGGCCTTCATTTGGGACTATATTTCCCAGTGGAGACATACATTCACTACGCGCTTTTTATTGTGCTTAAATGCTAAAATTACATAACTTCAAAAAAAAAAAAACAAACAAAAAAAACCCCCTAAATATACGTCTTGTTCATGATGATGGATTATCTATCCCAAGAACGTTTCAACTATCAGCAAGTTGATTTTAATAGTGTACCAGAATGAACTGAAACCAATGGTGGTCTGGAAGGTAGGAAAAACATTTTTAATTCTCCGTTCCAGTAGTATGCTTTGGGAAATGATTGTTAGTAAGGTTATATGTATAAAAATGGAATAAATTAGGCTGAAACTTGCAAAATGGGTGGTATGGTCCTTTAAAATTCAACGTGTCACCTGCTACCACTAATGCATGATTGCAGAAGGCACAGCCATTTTAATTTCTCGATAAAAGCTGAGAATTGTCTTCATGTAGCTCCACATTGGATTAGTTAAATAAAGTTACACAGGCAAAAAACATAATAGACATAATGTTTGCTGTGATGGCTTATGTATCTCAAGCATGTTCTAGTATCAACAAGTTGATTTTAATAGCGTACTGAGATGAACCGAAACCAATGGTGGTCTGGAAGGAGGGGAAAAAAACTAAACTTTACAGCTAAACTAACACATTTTGGGAATGATTGGCAGTATTGTAATGTGTATGTGGGTTGTATTGGGCTGATAGATGCAAAACTGCTGGTATTGTCCTTTAAGCAAAAACCTTATTGTTGTGACTCATCTTTTTTATGTCTTACCATCCAGTTTTTCCAGTGTCAGATGTGTGTTTCACAACTGTTACTGCCTACTCAGTGTGCACGACTCACTCTTTTTGGTGAGTTGAAGGTGGAGTGGTATCATGTATGCTAACTTGCTCCATCCACAAAACCAGTATGTCAGCCAACTGTATCATTGCATGGCATCTATTTCATGCCATGCTCCTGTTCAGAGGCCTGGCTGAGGATACGAGGGAAAGTGCGTCATCTCCATTATCCTCTTGTGTTTCACTTTGATGATCAGCTCACTCACACTGAGTTTTCTGCTAAAGGCAGTTCGTGGGATGGAAAGAACGAATTGTGAACAGCGATGCCTGTTGCTTGCATCCAAACTTTGATGCACAAGATCTGTGGAACCTGTCTAAGCTCTGCCTCCTTCATCTGAAACTCACACAGGCTATTTACTTGGTGTTCCTACTTGAAAAGCTCTATATTACTAAACATGAAAAATGACAAATTTTCAAACATTTAACTTCAGACATTGACTGATAATTGACTTTTTAATCAGTGTTGTTGTTTGGACTTTTCACCTACTACAATTGTGTGGATAAAATTAAAAACTGTGTGTGTAAGTATGCAACTGAGTATCAGGATAGTCAAATTTTAAAGTTGGAGTACCACAGAGGTCAATTCTGGAACCGCTGCTTTTTAGCTGACATGTCCATCAGCGCGTTTACACACCCACTGTACTCCGATTTTTTTCTGTTCTGTAGTGAAGCCAAAAATGTGGAGTAAGCTGTATCCATGGATGGAATTAATAGGATTCCGCTCTTTGCTGAATATACTTCACTCATTAATTTATCGGCTTATGAGAGGAAGTACGCCAGGTGGGATAATGCAGAACACTTACACTAATTGTAAGCCGATGTAGTGTTTACGTGCTTGAGTAAATTGACTTACAAAAGCATAATCTAGGTCTGTTTGTCAGCATACACACCATTGATTAATGCATTACATGATGTTTGAAAAAAAAAAGAGGTTCGGGGTGAGAATAAAAGTTGTAATTTGCATTTAAATACGACAGTGTAATAGCTTCATGCTGTCATCTTTGGTCCATCAGTGTCTGTCAAGTGTATGTTCAAGTTGTACACTCTGTGATGTGTGATTTTGTCGATCTCTGTGCTGCATATGATGATGATGATGCATATGATATGTGATATTCTGTATGGTGCGTTTCCTCTGTTGCTATAAATTATATATTTTAATTAGGCAAGCTGCTTTCATGCATGCCATGTGCCTCTTGGATTTGATTTCTTACTTTTATTGTCTGCTTTTGTCCTGATAAAGTTGATTGATTTAAAGGACCATGCCAATACTTTTTTATGTTTGAGCTCAGAACCCTAATAACAGAAATCTATGTAATAAGTCCCCTTTAAAGGACAATACCATTACTTTTGCATGTTTAAGCCCAATAACGTCTGCTACCTGCAAACATGTCACATTACTACCAACCATTTTCTAAAACATAAAACCGTATTTTATGTTTTGTGTCATTTTGCCAAATCCCCTAATCTTTCAAAATCAAATGTTCAGGTGATACACCCACCATAAAATTCAGTGTTTCACCTGCTAACACATGCATGATTTTAGAAGGCACGGCCATTTTAATTTCTCTGTAAAAGCCATCTTCTCTGGGACTACATTCTGTGGCGGAGACAGATTTTTTTTCATTTAGTTCCATGTTGGATCAGTTAAACTAAGTAACTTCGACAGCTTGTGTTTGCTGTGATTGATTACTTATCTTAAGCACTTTTCACATCTCTACAAGTTGATTTTTATAGTGTACAGTAAATTGTTGGCCACTGAGGGCCTATTTGTGAATGTGTTTCCCATTATTAATAAAGATAATTTTAAATGGTCCAAGATGATAATTGGGTCTCAGTCTCCAGTCATATGACATAGAGTTTACCTAACTGAAGTCTGCCTCATTGAACGAAGGACCTTTGCCTCCGAGGCTCCGTTACATGATCATTTGTTCCACTAATCACAGCTTGCACTATGCTGTGAAGAAGACCTTCTGGACTGTGAGGGAAGGAAAATCAGCTAAGTCTGACCCTGCGTTGTGTGTTGTCATGAGAGGGAGAATGGAGTGTGACAGTGTCAGTCGGTGTGGCGGGGCAGAGTGAAGCTGATACGTGTGTGAACTGGACAGCGTGTGTACGCAGTGACATTGCCATTGATCCGCTTAGCAAGCTGCTCAGCGATGCAGAGGACTGACAAGGATTTCATTCAACTATTCTTGACACACAAAACACACCCCTGTTTGTGTCTGTGCATGTGTGCACAAAAGCAGTTTTTATGCTCGATTCATGCAGCCTCACGTTCATTACATTCAGCTCTGTGAATGACAACAGTAGAGCTGCAGTTTCCTTAATAGACACCGCTATAGGCCTGCAATATAAATGATTAAAGGACCATACCGGCAATCTGGCATGTTTGAGCCCAATATATACAACCTGCAAATGTGTTACGTTACTGACAATTCCTAAAACATGAAACCGTATTTTAGTTTTCCTGTTATTTTTTTCATATCTCCTAATATTTCAAATGTACAATGTAATGTAAAATCAAATGTACAGGTGATGCATCCACCTTAAACTTCAATTTTTCACCTTCTAACACTTATGCACGATTGTACACAATTGTATGCACGATTGAAGGCCATTTTAATTTCTAGGCAAAAAAGCCGTCTTCTCTTGGGACTATATTTCTTGGCGGAGACATACATCGTCTTCCATGCAGCTCCACGTTGGATCAGTTAAATAAAGTTACTTTGTCAAAACCTAATAGACATGTTGTTTGCTATGATGCATTACATATCTCAATCATTTTCAAATCTCTAAAAGTTGATTTTAATAGCGTACTGGAATGAACTGAAGCCACTGGTGTCTGGAAGGTGGAAAAAAAAATCTGAAATTTACCACTAAAGCAATTTAGTTTGGGAAATGGTTGTCAGTAACGTGTATTATATATTGGGCTCAAACATCACGATTGCCAGTATGATCCTTTAATTTTGGTTGTTTGGTTGTTTATTAAGTACTTGATGCTACAAATGGAGAATTTTTTTTTTTTTCCANTTTGGTTGTTTGGTTGTTTATTAAGTACTTGATGCTACAAATGGAGAATTTTTTTTTTTTTCCATTTTATTCAAACCTACCAAATTAAAGAATTTTACATTTTAATTTGGTGTCTTCAGAAATAATTATTTGTCTAATAAGTGGTGTACAACACAGCATATGGGTGTTGGGTAAATTGATTAGCTGTCACTGATTGTAAAAGTGAACATTAACGTTGTTCGCTCAGCTAACTTCTTTCCCTCAGGGGTTAAGTCGTCTAAAGTTCTGCAGCTCTTTTGTTGGTTGAAGTACTTTTTGTGCAACTCACTTTGACCAAAGTTGTGTTCGAGAAACACTAGAAGAGTTTCCAAACAAGTGGTGCATTTTTTTTCTCTCTCACACATCCTGTTTGGTTCGTTCCTGTTGCTGTTATTGATATTAGACCCCTAAGTAGAAGATTAATTTAATTGCAGATGTTTATATTTAAAGCTTGTCTTCTACATGACACATTCAGATTTGCCACAAACTAACCACAGTCCAGGTCTGTTGGTACTTAATACACTAAGGGAAAAGGCCCCACACTGAGTTTTATGCCCCAAAAACAATTTATGGAAGCAGTTTTTCTATCTTATACACTTAGTACACTAATCACTTCACTAGTCAGAGGGTCATTTTGTTATTTAAATGTCATTTTCACTCTTTTTCTCAGATTAGCACATCTCCTTTAGCAGGGTTTGTTTTCACACTGTGAATGCTAATGACTAATAGGTGTGTATGCGTAGGTGTGACTGTGGGTGGTCCTGATTTGACATTTGATTGAGTTGCGTGTTGTGTGTACCTCATTTGTACATTGCATGTTCTCTGCTTTGCATGTAGCTCTGAATCTTTCTGATGAAACTGCATGCTATGGTGAATGTATTCAGCCTTCTTTAGCATGTGGATCTACACAGAGTTGTGGGGTTTTTTGACATATTTGGACTGTCTAACACAGATGCGTGCACACACACACACACACACACACACACACACACACACACCTGGTTGTCTTGGTGCCATTTGATGGGTGCACTTACTTCACATTTACTAGCAGTGACAGCAGTTACACTGTTATTATGACCAAAGTTACACTCAGACCAAGTAGATTTGTGTAATTGGTTTGTACAGAAAGTGATCAAAGTAATACACAGTCAGTACACTAGCATGTAGGCTATACTCCGATTTTTGTTATTAAGGAAAAAATGCAGCGTAAGACAGTGACATGGATGAAATTAGGATTGCATCATTCTCTAAATATACACGACTCCGTGTTTAATTAGTTTATGAGAGAAAGTACGCCAGGTGAGGCCATGCATGCACAGAGTGCTCACACCAATGTAAACTGATGGAGCGTTTACACGCTTGAGTAAAGCATGTAAATGATTTACAGTCTCATCATCTGTACTCAAGCACGGAGTTTGGTGTAAGTTTTAACAAATGCATCAGTCCTCATTACAACCGACCACCGGCTACATTCATGATTTTATTTAAAAGATGTAAAAATTTGTTATATTCAAGAAGTTACACTTGTGTGAAGTTTGTTAATATGCAGACTAGAAGTAAATTACCATCAATTAATACAGTTGCCAGTTTTAATAGGACAGTAGTTTAATGTTGTCTCAGCATGAACTGACTGGCTGCTAAAACAAAGCTTATGGCTTTGTGATCTGAACATAATCTGCACTAGGTCTTAGCCAACTACACAGCGATTTATTGATCTGTTGATTAACCTAGAACCAGAGATGGATATGTGTGTGTGTTAATGTTTAGTAAACTGACAAGCAGTTTAGCAAATCTAGCGGATGCTTTGAAAAGGTCGTAGATCAAACTTATCTCACATGTTTCCTTCAGACAAAGTGAAGCAAAGTGAAACAGCAAGAGGTTTTCCAGACATTTTCTTGAAGTCAAATTCAGTTTCTGCTGCCATTAGTTTTCATGGTCTGTGTCCCAAAGGATGACTATAAGTATCCCAACTCCATCTTTACTTCATTTTATTTATTTAAGCCTGTAAGTTTTTCTGTTTTGATTCCCCCCCCAAGATATTTCTGACCAATGAGCCGTACGGGAGTTCTCACATGACACTTGCTGCTATATTTTGGTTTTCCTGTCTGAATCAAAACCAATACATGCAACATTGTAACAATGTCTTCCCTAATTCGGACCAGATCAAATGGATGAACATCTGAAAATGCCCTTATTGTTTGTTGCAGCTAGTTGCTGAAACCTGAACCACCTCAGAAGTTGTCTACTGAAAAACAAACTTATATAAAATAAACTAATTTCTCGCCCACCACATGAAATGAAAGTGCGGGATTGTTTCCTGACATTCAGATTCTAGATAAAAGTGGGAAATTGAATTTTATGATTTCTTAAAATCTTAATGTTTCTGTCTATGCTTGATTGTGGGTCTGAAGCAGGATGTAGTAGACTCAAACCCAAATACTAGTACATGCACTAACACCTTTTGTTTGACAACCCTAAAGGAGATTTGCATTGTTGATTTTTTTTTTTTCTTTTTTTTATGGTCTGTTGACATGCACTTTATTTGCCTACTTATTAATTCCTCAGATACTGCACCAGCTATTGCATTTGTGGTTAGTGTCACACAGATACTAGTTTATCATTGGAAAGTTAGAAAGTAAAATTGTTTGTACTCCAATTAAGACACAATTGCTGAATCATCTGTCTTTCGGTCAATATGCGCAGCTCGTCGTTTATGCCAAGTCAGGAAATGATGGTGATTGTAAGCCAGTGGAAAGTTTATGTCCTTGAGTAAATCAGTTTAGAAAAAGCATAATCTACATCTGGTACTTGGGGTACAACAGCTTTGATTTATGCTGATTTCAATTGTTTATAGCCTTAATCGGATTGGAATCACAGTTTTGTTTCTTTGTCTCTGTCGTTGTTTAGTTTGACACCATTGCTGAGTCACATCATTATTACAGTATATTGTGACAGAGCTTGAAACACATTAATAAGCTTTCAGATTGGCTATACATATGCAGTACATTTCAGTACGCTTCTTTTGTTTCCCGATCCATCAATCTGAGCCGGTCATCAAATCAAAGACGATGAGCATTCTGTTGGCAAATTATCAAACTTTCAGGTTGAGAAATGATTCAGATGAACAGAATTATTATTCACTTTATGCATTATGCACAAGACAAGTTTATGAACTTTACATTTATGTTTCACTTTATATTTATATATTGAAACAGTGAATTTAAATAGGATTTAATGTCCCAAAGGTTTGGTCCACATGAATCTACAGCACTGCACAGTGGAGCTGAAGCCCTTGAGCCAAACTCTTGCCAAAACATATTTCTTTCCCACAATTTTGACTGTGTAATTTCCCTACGGAGTTCATGAAATGACACTGTTTAACCTCAGACATGACAGTAAGCTGGCCAAGATTTTTATTTATTTTTTTTTGTCTTGTACACTGGCTCTGGGCCTGTTCATTGACAATGACACAGAAGACAAAGACAGCTGCATTTAGGCCTCACCTGAATATCTTACAGCAATGTCAACAGACTGGTGAACCTAGCCTGAAATATTATATCCAATGGAATGCTATTTGTTACCTCAAATTATAAATTTAGTATGGTTTCTTTTAGCATTAGTTTCCATATTAACATGAGACATAATTAAGTTCACAACAAAACATGTCTGCATTACATTCAGAGGCTTCTGGTTTTTTAAAAATTTTTTTTTATTTTTTGGTGTACAAGAGAGTTAAGACAAGGCAATGTGACAGTTAACATTTACAACCATAAAAAGTAATTTAAAGGACCATACCACCATTTTGCATGTTTGAGCCTAATAGATTCAATTCTGATACATGTTACATTACTGACAATCATTTCCCAAAGGATCAAACTGTATTTTAGCTTTCCTGATATTTTGCAAAATCTCTTAATCTTTCAAAATCAAATATTCAAGNAACTGTATTTTAGCTTTCCTGATATTTTGCAAAATCTCTTAATCTTTCAAAATCAAATATTCAAGCATTACATCCACCTTCAAAATCAATGCTTCACCTGCTAATAATTACACAGCCTTATGAAGTCATGGTCATTTAAATTTTTTGATAAACGTAGGTATATTCTTTTGGGACTATATTCCCCGGTGGAGACATACATTCACTCCACGCTTTTTATTGCACTTAAACACTAAAATTATGAAACTTAAAAAAACAAAAAACCTGAAGACACGCGTTGTTCAAGATAATGGATTACCCATCATAAGAACGTTTCAAGTATCGACAAGTTGATTTTAATAGCGTACCAGAATGAACTGAAACCAATGGTGGTTTGAAAGGTAGGAAAAACATTTTTAATTCACCGTTCCAGTAGTATGCTTTGGGAAATAATTATCAGTAACGTTACGTGTATGAAAATTAAATATATCAGACTCAAACATGCAAAATGGCCAGTATGGTCCTTTAAAGCTCTGTGATGTTGGCTGTTGATTTCTATTTCACCAGAAATACATGTTGCCATGCATTCTGTCAAATTACACAGTGGAACTCGCACTTAATATGAATTAAATCCTGTCTGCCCTCATTGAGCTTTGAGGCTGCGGCTCCTTTCTCCCCGTTCCCTCCTTTTGAAGCGCTTCAGAGAGAAGAGAAGGCGTGTGTGTGTGTGTGTGTGTGTGTGTGTGTGTGTGTGTGTGTATTAGAGAGCGAGAAGGGAGGACTGTGCATGGTGTGCGCATGTATGTGTGTAAACGCACACACACGAGCACAGATGGCAGCTGCTCAGCGAGGCCTCAGAGTGGTAATTACATGTGAGGCGCATTACTTAACTCTTAGCGTCGCGGTCTGCAGGGTAGCTGTATTGTTGCTACTGCTGTAGATGAGGAACTGATCTTAAAGAGAGAGTCTAGTTCAGCTCGTGGGAACAGAACAGCTAAAATTAGACAGTACCCTGACCCCACTTTTGTGACATAAATTGCCTGAACTGTGTGTAATGCTACTGGAAATAACTGCATCATTTAGAGTGAAAACAAAATGCAAACTAGTTTTGTTCCATTGGAATCTCATTTGAGATGATGTAGATGTAGCACAGCGGTGGTCTATTGTTGTGACCAACTAAACAAATGACTGCATTATACAGAGCTTACAATTAGTACTTTGTACTTTCAAGTCTTTTCATGTACTTCTGACATCTCAAAATTGTAATTTGAGTAGTATAAACCAGAGAAAAAGTTTTTCAAGTACCTTTGCAGTGAAGATTCTTAACTATTGCTAAGCCCAGCATATCTTAAATTTATGGTGAAAAGAGATGGCACAGAGTGTTCTTTACCACAATAGGGGATGTCAGGGTTAATTTAACAGGCATTGCTTCGTGGCATATTTGACCTCTAACCTCCATTCTTTTCCAGATTTCGTACCATGGTAGTGGCGAGGGAGGGGAGAGTGATGATTCAGAGGGTGAGAACCAGGAGCTTGCACAGATTGATAGAGGTATGCGCCTTCTGTGCCTCCTGCTAACATATTGCTTATTATGCCTCTCGCCATTGAATTATTCATAATAATTGCACATTTCAGCAAGCAATGGACTCAATTGATCAGTCACACATTTTAGAAGTTTAGACAGAAGCAACCTTCTCCTTTGACATTTGTCGTTCATCACCTCTAGAGAGAAGAAGGAATTGCGCCCTTACCCCTTTAGCCACCAGCCAGCAGCACAACCAGGGCCCCCTCTCGCCAGCCCGCCTCCGACGCCTCCGCCTAATTNCCAGCCAGCAGCACAACCAGGGCCCCCTCTCGCCAGCCCGCCTCCGACGCCTCCGCCTAATTCTAGACGCCAATCTGGATCGTCACTCATCAGAGGAAGAGCTTGAGCGCATCAGCCGCGGCGATAGCAGGAAGTGGGTGTCGGCGCTCCCCCACCGCCACGGCGATCACCACAGCAGCGCCTCTAGCGATGAGGAGGTGCGGGACCTGTGTGGCTGTGGGTCACCAGCCGCCTCTGCCAGGCCGCTGGTTGAGCCGGGCGCCTGCCTGGCCGCCTCTCCCAGCCCAGTGCTCTTCAGCTCCAGCCCACCACACAACCTAAAGCCGCAACCCATGCGCCTTCAGCTCCAGGTGATGCAGCCGGTGGCACGGCCCATCATTTTGACCCACTTCGACCAGTCGGCAGTGCCATATCGAAAGTATCGTCACAGCTATGGTGGGGAGCCGGGGAGGCCCAGCCTGGACCTGGAGAAAATGCAACAGGTTAGTCCACGCTACGTGTCATGGAAGTAAAGGGATGTTTTGTCACTCATTAACATTGTTTTATTTTGGTTAATCATTTAATCATCTTAATGTGTTTATAGGATGCAATAATTTTAAAAAAGGGTTGCCCTGAAAGTGCCGATGTTAGTTGATCGGTTTCTTTGGCTCCCAGACCAACATGACAATTATCAGCCTAAACGCCATGAAATATATTGGAGATAGTTGTCATTCCAAACGGATGGTTTCAAATGGTTTGTTTGATCTTGATCTTTGACCTAAGGCTACCTTCAAGTAAAAATCGTCCTTTGACCAACACTTTGGTCTATGATGAGGTAGCCAAAGTGCGGATTTCCATAAAACTTGCTAGATGATACAGGATTTACGCTCCCAGGAGTATCAGTTCTAATGTTTTCAGTGACTTCATGGCCTTTTTTTCAAGTCTCGCCACCCAAACTTTCCACTTATACACAAGAAACATCAAAATCTATGGAACAAGTATCTATAAAATGCACATAAAATTGTCACACTCACCAGAGGGTGAACCCTTTCATTCATTTTTGACCATTTAAGCCTTTTCTTCTAGCATCTTCAACTACACAAACATCCCTATTATCACTATTAATCAAGTCCAAAAATAGCAAAATTACTAGTATGTTCTGTCCAGCACATATGTAGTGTGGTATTAAATGAAGATTTTAATCTCGCTTCTAGCAGGAATTTAGACTTTAATCTATTTCAAAGCTGTATGATCCAGTAAAATTACTAAACATTTTAGCTCTCGGGGGATGTGACATCATACTTCTGATTAGTAATTATTAGGGTAATTATTACATTATTTGTCATTTTCAGACTATGTCTCCCAGTTATTCTCAGCAGGACATTTAGTTTAGAGAACTCCCAATTCTAAATAGCCACTGGATTACATGAAGTTATCACTCTGTACTTCTGAATTTTAGAAATCAGTGTAATTTAACTCATTTCAGTCATGCATTTCCAACAACTTGCTTGCTCATTTTGATGAGAATATACTGTATTATATTATATAGAATATACTTATATTCTCTTATCTACACAAAAAGATGAAAATGTTACATCTATTTTACTTAGCATTAAATCAAATAAACATGACGATCTGAGGATTTGAATGTTGAGAGTCTTGATGCTCCATTGATCTAAGCTGCCTAACATAAAATATAAAAACTTAGATTGATTTATTTGATTTATTTTCTTCACCGATATATTTGAATACACTCACGGGATTCCCATTTATGACTTAGAAATTCTTTAGAATTAGTATCTTAGCAATCATAACAATAGCAATGCAATATTTTATTTGTAATTAATATTTAACGTGGCTTCTGTCACGTTTCACTGAGAGAAATGAGAAAATCACCAAAGGCAGATGAGCTTTATACTACTGAACAAAACAAACAGTTATGCTGGGTTGCGGATTAGATCCAAAATACACTGATGTCCCCCACAGTCTATCCAGCTACAGTACCCTCCACACACACACACACACACACACACACACACACACACACACACAGCCAAATGTGCACGCTCACACAGCCAAACAAAGTCTTCCCTTTCCATAGCCGGACGCTTGCCACCACGGTGGTCTGGCTGGAGAAGGATGAAGGAGAGGGAGGCACGGACGGCAGATGTCCGCCCTCGTTTCTCACAAAAGCTGGCGAGCGAGGGGAAATGATAGAGGGGTGGAGGCAGAAGAAGAGGATTAAATAAACAACAGAAAAACGACAGCCACTAATGAGTCATGGAGAAGCTGGTCCACTAATCATTAAAATCCAATAGACTTGTTGGCCCACACCATAGATGGCAAAGGATGTGTGTGTGTGTGTGTGTGTGTGTGTGTGTGTGTGTNAACTGCAGGTTTCAGGGGCCCATATGTCCATGGGGTTTTTAGAGGGAAAGAACAGATGATGAGAGACAGCGGGCAGCAATGAGAGGGGCACAAGGAAAAAAGGAAAACGTGTGTGTGTGTGTGTGTGTCTGAGTGTTTGTACAGTATGTGTGTGTGTATGCACACGCGTCTGTCAGCCTGCCTGGCTTTTTTCTGTCTGCACGTCTGCGAGTTTGCTGCTGTGTTCGTGGTGTGTGTGTGTGCCTCATTGTGTTGCCACAGTGTGAGTGTGTCTGTGTGTGTGAGAGAGTGTGTGCACATTCAGGCAAGTGGAATGGGAGGTGCTGCAGGGAATACAATAGGGGGCCTACAGAGGTAGCTAGTAGATGCAGCTCTAACTCTGTCATTAACCCTTTAGCTGGACAACTTCCAGTCGCCAAATCTGCCTAAAATTACACACCGTGACATTTCTTTAGTCGTAGATGATGCTGTGCTGTCGTTTAGTGCTGTTTTTTTTTTTTTTTTTTTTAGAGGAAAAAGCATTTTAAAGGTGTCATGATTCCATGTGATGCGCACAGTGCACATCTGCAAACTAGCATAGGTTCCCAAACACTAGGTAGAGAGAGAGAGAGCTATGATCAGTGTCATCATTATTATTACACAGTAAGGGTAATTTATAAAAAATACATGCTAATATAATTTAAAAAAAACCTGTTGCAATCTGTAGCCTCAATCAAGCAAGTCACCGTCCTTTTCATACATTCCATCGACTTCATATGCAAATATTGCCACAGTACTAAAACAACATCAGAACTTTACATAAATAAACTGACTAATCAACGGAGCGGGCTTATCTATCAAAAGTTTTGATCACAAACACGTGGGGCAAATGCAATTTAAAACATCTAAGAAAATAAAATCCATTTCACCCAAATTTCAGACTTTTTTTTTTTTTTTTTTTNTTTTTTTTTTTTTTTTTTTTTAACCACCAATTGAAGCAGGAGTTAGTTTTTGTTGTGTTTTATGAACGGACACACAAATGAGGAAATATCATCTTAATGCATCTTTAAAAGCAAACAACAGAAAGGCCGATAACGGGCATTTACGAATGACTTGAACGTAGTTATGATGCTATCGGGAGCGTATCTATGTTCCCAGGGTCCTTCTGTATGTTTCCAGGGTCCTTTGTTCCCCAGTTCAGTGTTCTGTTAACACACATTAAGTGTGTGTTAACAGAATAACCCTAACCCTAACTCTTACCCTAACCCGTTATGTGCTCTGTTATAGAGCTGGGGAACTTTATCCTGGGAACATAGGATGGACCCCATGCAATCTGCCCTTTCCGACGCATTAAATGTGTCATTGTCTTTTATGGATTACCCTCACAGTCCCCTAACTGATAATAATTAACTAATATTAATAGTTTTTACATTAAATGTCATTGTTTTGTTGAGGGGGACTACTGACATATAGTCCAGATCCAGCTATGGTTCCCAAGCCGCTCTTTGGGAACTACTGATCCAGGGCTTTCTGATGTCAGTGATTGGCAAGCATGCAACACCACCGTGACCCCGTATGACCTGCAGCCTCAGTCATACATTTATTTATCTCATAATTTTCTGAAGGACGGAGTTAAAGGGTCATTTGTTTTCTTTTGGGCTCTGGTAATCCATGATGCATGCTAATCCATGGCTAATTGCAGCGATGGGGTAATGCCAGTGTGTCAGCCTGATTATCATGGAAGAACAACAGTTTATGTGGCAGATGTCTCCTTTGTTGATCATTTTAGAAATATGCCAGACTCAACTCTACAAAATATTAATAAAAAAATCACTTGTTGCTCAAAGGTTCATAGCAGGGTTTTACATGTTTTAGCCCATTTTTTTTGCATGTTTGAGACTAATATGTTCAATTTTCATTCATGTTACTGACAATCATTTCCCGAAGCATACTACTGGAATGGTGAATTAAAAATGTTTTTCCTACCTTCCAGACCTCCATTGGTTTCAGTTCATTCTGGTATGCTATTAAAATCAACTTGTTGATACTTGAAATGTTCTTGGGATAGATAAATCGTGAAGAAGGTGTATATTCAGATTTAGCTATTTAGATATTAGGCCCAAACGTGCAAAATGGGTGGTATGGTCTTTTAAAAAATGATTTTCTTGCTTCCCAGGTAGCATTTTGATGCTAAATTATATGAAAATCAACTTGTTGACATATGCTCACTGTAATTTTGTCAGATTTATATTACATCCACATGGTACCAACTGGGTGTGTTTATGTGCGGATGGGAAGCTATGACTTGCTAGAGAGGCTGCCAAAATGCTCCTGAAGTTCAAGAGCAGTCATAATTTCCATGAAAATAGTTAACATGCTTGCTTCTTGCTTCAAAACAGGTTCCACAAATTATTCTGACTCAAACGTACTAGCTGCAGCTAAGTTAAAGTTAATCAAATTTTAGACAACCGCAAAAAACAGAGTTAATGGATCACATACAACATAGAAAATGCTCAGTTTTGAATACTTTCTCTTTTGTTTGTTGTTTTCTGCCACCCTGAGTCAAGCGTCAAGTGAAAAAAAAAATCCTTTAATGTTAAAATAACTTCCATTTCAGTAACTTCCACCCAAACGGGCTATTGTTATAAAAAGATAAGGTTTGGCAGGAGGTGAGCACGAGGGCAAGTGCGCATCAACTCTCCCACTCCACAGCAGCAGGAGTCCTGCGCTTCCATTCTTTCAGGAGCTGCGTGGACATGGAAGGGAGTGGGAGACAGGAAATTGCATAAGCTTCATTGACCAATTGTTTAGTTTACTGAGACAGCTGGATGATTCAGCGCTAATTGACCGTCAGCTTTCCGTTCTTGTCATGATACATCTTTCTCTTTTCATTTACAAAATTCCAACTCAAATAATCAACGAATGGAATGATTCTTTTGATCAAACAGTGCTATTTTTTTTTTTTTTTCAGTAATGTGCTCAGTAGGGGGTTATGCACATAAACCAGGCATGAGCTTTACAAGACAGTTGTACTGTTGTTCCATTTTGGGGACAAAAAAATGTATTTATACTTCACAAGATGCACTACAATGTTAGAAACTTTTTCACAGTTTGGAGATTGTCACAGACATTCCAGTAAACAGAAGGCGCATCAAAAGTTTTATTTCTGTTGACAGAAAGGAGCTGAAAGCACTTCTTCAGCTGTCATTCTTCTCCACAGAAAATGCTGCTGAAAAAGAACTGTGGAGGGAAAACGCGGACCATAAAGATTCGGGTGAGTTAATTGGTTTTCTTTTTTTTTTAATTCCTGTTACAGTTTCCCACAGTAACAAGAACAAACCTCTGTTGCAGTACTTTGTCATGAAGCATCTGTAAACCCAGTCGAGTTGTTTATGCAAGTGGTATTAATTTGAATATGCACATGCTCTCATGCACGCACTCACAAACACACGCACGCAGCCTTTCTTTTTATGTGGAACCATAATAGGCAGCCTAGATCACGGTGTCCATTACATCAGTGATAAGGTTGCAAGGTTGCTCGGCCCTCTTGAACAGCCCAGTCTGTCTTTTTTTTTTTCCACCACCTTGATGTCCCTCCAACTGCATACTGGGACGGCATCTGGCAGCAGCATTTGTTCCCATGCCCTGCTAGCAGCAGAGCCGTGCCCGAGACACGTGAAAATCTGATAGCACTGTCAGATTTCTTCTGCAAATAGCAGCGAAATAAAAAAAAAAAATTACCGCNAAATCTGATAGCACTGTCAGATTTCTTCTGCAAATAGCAGCGAAATAAAAAAAAAAAATTACCGCAGTGATGTTGGATACCAAACGAGACGCCGTTTTGCTGCATCAATGCATAAGAAAAAGGAACAAGAAGGAAAATGCAGCTTCTGCTTTTGATTTGGCCTTGCTTGGTTTTTGATCACTCAACAACAGTTAAAGGAACATACCGGCAATCACGCATGCTTGAGCCCAATATATACAATCCACACACACTTTACGTTACTGCCAACCATTTCCCCAAATGTACTACTTTAGCGGTAAATTTTACATGTTTTTTTTCCAACTTCCAGACTGTCATTGGTTTCAGTTCATTCCAGTACGTTATTAAAATAACTTGTAGAGACTTGAAACACACTTGAGATATGTAATCCAATGCAACAAACATTATGTCTGTTCAGTTTTTTTGTCAAAGTAACTTTATTTAACCTATCCAACACGGAGCTGCATGGACGACGATGTATGCCTTCGCCAGGAAATATAGTCCAAGGAGAAGACGGCTTTTACTGAGAAATTAAAATGATTATGCCTTTTACAATTGTGCAGAAGTAGAAGATGCAGGGCTGAATTTTAAGGTGTGTATCACCTGAACATTTGATTTTAAAAGATTAGGGATTTGAAAAAATAACCGGTAAACTAAAATACAGTTTTAAGTTTTGGGAAATTGGTTGTCAGTAATGTAACATATATGCAGATTATATATTTTGGGCTGAAACATGCACAATTGATGGTATGGTCCTTTAATTCCAGTTAGTTTTCCGGTGACTGTACACTTCTAGCTGTGAAAATGGAATGGAAAAGTATTTTTCCAAGGCTCTGTGCCAGATGATTTTCCTGTAAAGTTATCAGTTATTATGTGGTTAAACATAACTTCCATCAATCATCCACCAGGACAGTTCTGTAACAGTGTAGGGGGTTGTTAGATTGTGTTTGTATCTGGTAAAGGAACCACAGTCGGCTGGAACGAGCCCGGGGATCTTGGCAGAAGCAGGGCACTCCAGAAGGATGTACAGTGTGGTGAGAAAAGTGACGTTATTATCACGTTGTGTGGGATAGTGTCGGTGGAAGCTTATCACATTCTTGTTTATGCAAAAACACACACACACAGACACACACACCAGCAGCAACGGCTAAATCCAAGTCGCTCCAATCCTCCACATAGAAGCGAGATGCTGCAGTTAAATACGAACAGAGCAAAAGCTGAGGACCGCGTTTGAGAACGGTTGAGAATGACATGCGAGTGGCAACTAGAGATGGAGCTGAGGAGGAGGAGGAGGAAGAAGAGGAGGAGGTGGTGGAGTGTTGTGCGGTTCCCCTGTGGTGAATTTCCAGGGATGAAGTCATTTTCCATTTATAGCCGTGCCGGCTGCTATCTGTTTAGCTCCAGTGATACACGGAGATATTACTCGTTATTCCCTCTTCTCACCAGTTTAGTTGGTAGCGTTGTCGTCCCTGCCGGTGACGTCTGTGAGGATTGGGTACGTTCCAGACAACAGATTTCCTTAAAGCGAGCACACAGCAAATCTTTGGATTAATGAGGCATTTGGAGCCTTTTTCTTGACTCTCTGTACCCCTCCGTACCATGAGCCACCCCATCTCTCTTCCTTTCTTACATCTTCACTCTCTAAGCCCTCTCTCCCGTATCCTCTCTCTCTCTCTCTCTCTGTTTCTCTTCCCCTTTTATCTCTCGGCCCTCAGTTTCCTGGCCAGGGTCCAGAATAGACACTGGATCTGGATGAGCATAAATGGGGCCCCCAGCTTTTAGAGGAGTCTGGATTCAAGCATTCAAGCAAGGGAGTTGTTATGGAGTTGAGGAGGTCGACGGTGGTGGTTGTGTGTGTGTGTGTGTGTGTGTGTGTGTGTTTGAAGGGGGGGGGCATGTGGAGGCAGTAGGAAAACACCACTTTGGCCGCTGCTCCTGAAGTCTTCCTCCTCTCAGGGCTGGAGGTGAATAGGAGAAGAGGGGTGATGAGAGCTTCCCAGGCTGTAGCAGGCAAGAGTGATGGCGTCTGAATTCAGCCACCGTAAAGAAGGGGTGGAGAGAGGTGAAGATTGATTGAGGCAAGGGGAAACGGTAGAGATATGGAAAGAGCAGCAGAGAAAGCCTTTGTGCCGCATATAACATGGATTGTTGATTGATCCCTATTAGTCATACGTGCTTCTTTCGGAGTACCATGACTGAGCGTTTTGTTAAAGCCTCATTTAATGGTTTGGATGATCTTAAGAAACTTTTTTTTTTTTTTCCCTAGCATTGCTGACAGATGTTAGCAGGAGGTCAAAACAGACTCACAATGTGGAAAGTTTTTCAGCATCCACATGGGGGCTAAACTAATGATTAACAGGACAAACATAACAGCAAAACCTCCAGCTCAAACAGGCTCAGCTCCAGGACATGTATGTCGGGACCGGTGGTTTCACTCAGACCTACAACTGCTGCTTTTGATGTTTAGCTGTCTGCGTGCAGCACCTGAGGGACTCGTACTTTGTTTGACCCTTTCGGGCTTTAAACATCTATCGTGCTGCAGATGGAACCTTGGAACAACTCTGCGGGGACCGCTAATGTGGATAGCGATCCATCCCGAGAGAATCTCCCCCGCAGTTGGACTGAGCTGCAGCTACCATATGGAGAACATCTTAAGACAGTTACACGTAGAACACACGTCCTTCAGCGTATTTCTTTTTTGTGTGTTTACATCCACATTGGTGAAGAATCAGTGCGTGAAACACCTGTAAAACACCTCGAAGCGGCGCTGGGAATTGTTGCCATGCTACTGTGGCTTGGTTGTCAGCGATGAAATCCCTTAAGATGTCAGATGAAATCACAGCAACAGGTGTAGCCTCACCTGTAGGTAATGCTGCCTTATTTTATAAGCACTGATGTCACTCGGTACTTTTCCAGTTGCAGTGACCAGAGTTTGAGAACAGTAGCGGAGATGCAGAAGTCCAATATTTACCAGTCCAGTAGTACATTTTGAGCAGTGGTTGTCAGCAAACGTAACGTATGCAGGTTGTATACATTGAGCTTAAAGGACCATACTATCCATTTTGCATGTTTGAGCCTAATATATTCAATTTTCATACATGTAAAGTTACTGATAATCATTTACTACTGGAACGGTGAATTAAAAATGTTTTTCCTACCTTCCAGACTGCCATTGATTTCAGTTCATTCTGGTACGCTATTAAAATCAACTTGTTGATACTTGAAATGTTTCTTGGGATAGGTAATCCATCATTGCGAATAAAACATGCATTGTTTTTTTTTTTTTCGAAGTTTTGTAATTTTAGCATTTAAGCTCAATATAAAGCACAGAGTGAGTGTATGTCTTCATCAGGGAATATAGTCCCAAAAGAAGACCTGCGTTTATTGAAAAATTAATTAATTAATTAATTAATTTATTTATTGAAAAATTTAAATGAGCATGACTTCATAAGGCTGCATAACTATTAGCAGGTGAAACATCTATTTTTAAGGTGGGTGTATCACTTGAATATTTGATTTTGAAAGATTAAGAGATTTTGCAAAATATCAGGAAAGCTGAAATATGGTTTTATCCTTTGGGAAATGGTTTTCAGTTATGTTATGTGTATGAAAATTGAATATATTAGGCTCAAGCAAAATTGGTGGTATGGTCCTTCAATGTGCAAAATTGCCGGTATAGTCCTTTAGTGGTAGATTACTTGGATACCATTTTAACATACCAGCACTTTCACATCTGTGCAGCAGCCTCACACACGCTACACACTCATTGAAGTTTCAGACCCATGGTGTCAGCTCCTGATTACAGTAAGTCCTTATATCCGAAGGCCTCAGTCTCTGCCGGGCTCCGCTTGCCTTGAGAAGGTCTGCAGAAAGTGCCGCCTCACCGCCAAATCCAACAAAGTCATTTCCTGTTCCTTCCTGTTGTGAGGAAAATGACCAGAGCTAATTTTAGACATAAAGCGAGGTTCTGACTCTTAAGTGTGGAAGAGCATTTACGTTGCCAAACCTGCACGTGAATAAAATAAAAGCCACAGTAAAAAAAAAAAAATGAAAAATGTCGTAATGAGACAGTCATTTGTCCACAGCTGAGAGTTTGGTTTGTGGAGTTTGGTTCTCACAGCATTGTAACACTCAGCTGTAGTTCGGGTCGTTTGGCAGCCTCTCGCTGACAGTAACTTGAGAATATCAAGTAATCCTTGCCCTTTGACACATTTCCATTTCTATCCAATAAAGCTCGAGAGAAGGATTAACCCCAACAAGTCTGACGCTCATCTGTCTGTTTCTCTCTCTCTTTCTTTGTCCTCAGAATCTGACCAGCAGCCGTCCTCCACCCAGGTACACTTATGATCCCTCCATCTTCGCCTTCCGGTCCTTGAGCACAGTGCCCCCGTGCAGCCCCTTGACCCCCTCTGAGGATCCACCCTGTCCTTAAGGAAATCCATTCCCTGCCAGATAATCNTCTCCGTTCCCAGACGGCCACTTTTTCTGCGGCTTCAGCAGCGAGACCAGGGAGTGACTGTTATGAGACTGACCACTCGAAAGACATTTGAGAACGTTTTATGGTCAAACTATTGCACACTCAGGTAATCCCACTCTGCAACGCTGTCACTCTGATCACTGCTCTCCATGTTGGAATCAACAGGAATATTTTGAGAATAAAACGGCCTAAACAAAGCAATGCATTTAAGGACGCTTTCAGATGTTGCATACAGGTACATACTACAGCTGTCTCTCAAAAGGTCCTGTGTTTGGAGTTGGAATGATCAAGAAATTAGACCGTAGGCCAGAGGACGGTACAAAGGGACAAGGCAAGCATTCCGAAACAGGCAATCTAAATTTAGTTTTGGGTTGGGTCATTTTCAAGAAAACAGTGCATGTAAGACAATCAAATGGTTCCAAGGTTTCTTCCTTCGATGTGATTTCTGGACATCTTGCGAGGTTCTCAGTAACTCTGTATCGTAATCACAGCGAGACGATATCTGGTATCTTGTTATTGTTGAAATGAATATAGACAGTGGTCACGTTCGTCTGTCTGTACTCTGAATAAGTACTTGTCTTTTTTTTTGGATGTGTTATCTGAATATGCAGGTCATTATGAGCTATAACAAAATGTATGACTGTAGTGGCATAGTCAACCTTTGACCTTTAATGATGTACCTTTATGAATGAATTTGTGACTTTTAGTCCAGGTCAGAGTTAAGTACATACATTCTCCTTTCCTGCATGGATTCCACTGTTTCGCAGAAAGAGAGTTATGTCTCAATAAGGGAGTATGAGAATAGTTTGCTGCACTACATTTGGCAAATGTAATTGGTGCTTGTTACGCATAACCTTCACGTAGTGTGCCATTTTTTTTTTTCTCGATATTGTACCTCGATACTCTCTAGGTAGAAGAGGACCACTGGTACGTGTAAGCATCCCAGTGTTTTTAAGAAAAAAAATCTCTTAATGCCTTGAAGTGACATTCCTGCTGATGAAATGAGGAAGTGCTCGGCTCTCTAAATTCGACAAATAATGGCGGCATGCTGAGAACAGTTTAGCTGAGATAACACAATGACCTACTAGTTCATATGAATGTATCTCGTGTTGATGCGTTGGTTATACACGATGTCACCACTAAGATTTGCTGAAGTGAATGTAACATTGTGACACATCTTCGTCCCTTGTTGCATAAAACGAATCAATAAACGCCTTGTGGCCTCTTAATCTGACTCAGTCTTTTGATATGTTTGCTGTATTTTACTCTCCGTCAAGCTAAATGTTTGTCAACTCTGTATATCACAATGCAGGCTTTGTTTCATTCCGAAATTATTGGTAAAACTGAGTCTAACCTTAGAGAGTGCATGCATTGTGCAGTGGTGTTGCAGACATATTTTGCATCTTTATCTGCTGAAACTATATAAAATTTTTATTCTGCTGAATCAGCGTCATTGTAGCCACACACTGGTAAAAGCTGCGTCCTACCTGTCCTTATTTGTTAATGTACAGCGATGCCATAAATGTGACAACATTCCGGATCAATATCAGGATCTGAGCTAAATTGCATGTCCATCAAAGGATGCATATGCCTGATTTTTTTTTTCGTTTTCATTTTTTTCATCATTGTTTCGAGAAATAGGAAAAAAATGTTGACAAATGCCCTATCTTGCAAAAAAATAAAAAAATAAATTCTGTATTCACATCCTGATCCAGATCTGCCTAAAAAAAAAAAAAAAAAAAAAAATTCTTGACCCAAGTCCTACCAATATATACAAAATTGCATCAGATTTCATTGGAATTCATCCATCCATCCATTTCTTTTTGAGAAATCCTGCTTACGGACAACAGATGCTTGTGAAAAAGCAAAACCTCCTTGGCTAAGTAATAATGTCCTGTTGATTCCTAAGGAGGCTACACTTTCACCTATGTCTGATAGCTGGATTGTTAGCAGGATTACTAAAGGTTATGGGTTGATTTTAATTCATTTTGATGCAGGTCCAGAAATTTCCCAAGTAAAACATTAAATGAAAAACATCAGGAGTGTTTATCCGATGATAGACTAGATTAAAAGGTGCAATTTAGTGATTTGGTGGACAAAAATATATGCTTAGACTGGAGTGTATTAACAGAGTTCCTGCACCGTAACAAACAGAGCAGAAACATGCAACAACCACTGATTTTCAGGAGAGGTGATGCTGAGTTAGTCGCATGTAATTGGTTTGATGTGTCTTTAATACAGAGACAGATCCAGAAAAATATTTATTGTAGTTATTTTGAATTTTTTCTAGGCTTGTTAGGCCTTGGCGGAGGTAACGGAACATGGGAGTTAAAAATCTGTGGAAGGAAAAAAAAATAGCCAGTCCTTCTGTGTTATATTGCAACTGTTTTGCGAGATAACGCAAAACTTGACCCTTCATTAAGCGGAAGTGTGACAGTATATCGGGGTCACTCTAATTGCTAGGCAACAATGGAGCGATTTGTCAAGTTTTACTTTGGGCTTGGACTAAAATATAGACATTCAGTTGGTGCTTGGGTCTGGGTCAAGTTTTGCGTTATCTCACTAAAGGACTCATATTTTTTCCTTCCACTGATAATTTTTACCCTCCTATGTCCTTTTAGGGGCTCGTAGGTATGAGATCTGAGTCCCTCTAGGTTAATTCCTGAAATTGTGGACTTGATACCAAAAGTTATTCCACTTGTGAAGTTGACCAGAAACGTCCAGTAGTGGCTGTTTATCCTCCATTATCAAGTCTTCTCATTCTTTCATTCATTTATCCCTGTTAAGGTCTAGTTGAGATGACAGGATGCTTTATCCAACTCAAGATTAATATTCTTGTCAATACTATTAGAATCTCCGATGCAAGTCAAACCATCACAATTTATGTTATGTTTGATAGGATAAAATGATTTTTTTTTTTTTAAACTCAGGTCCACATTGGAAACATAACATCAGAGCCAAGGTTAATCTGTCTTGCATAAACTGTATCGGTGGAAAATCTGAGAACTGGCCAGGTGGAAGAACAAACCTTGTTTATAATGTCTGGTGCACAAGCGGGAATAAAATGGATTCCCATCACTGGATGAGTAGGTCACAGCACATATCGCACCAAAAAAAAAAAAAATNAAAAAAAAAAAAAATCTGCAGCCAAAACCACAAGCGTCTTTGTGCCAGATCAGACCCTGAGAAACGCTCTTTGTGCTGAGAGAAAAAGAAGCTCTGACGTCAAAAAAGTGGGCTGGAAGTGAAGAAGGTCAAGTACCTAATGCCAGAGAGGACGGGGAGAGACGGAATAAGACAGGATGTTAACTCACAGGTTATGTACAGACTTTTATTATACAAATATATAACAAAATACATGTTTTTTTTTTAGCTTCGTATTTTTACCCTTCGTGGGTTGATAAAAGGACAGAAAAGAGGGCGGAAAATATGACGGTAAACCAATGGAACACCAGCACTGAGTGGGATTTTTTGAGAGGAATCCTGCTGTAGGCAAACACACACACCAATAGCTGACTCACTCATAAAGACGATCTTGTTAAAAAGAGCTTTGAGCAGGTTGGGAAATGTGCGTGTGTGTGTGTTTGTGTTGGTGTACACAGACAGACACACACACACACACACACACACTCCACTTAGCTTGAGTCATTATCAGCTTGCATTTCATCCAGTAAGCCATCCAAGTGTCCAGATGGTCAGAAAAGCTGCTTCAGTGCTCTCCCTCTTTCTTTCTCTCTGCTACACACTCTCCTTTGGAAGAAAAAATAAAAAATAAAGGTTATGTCAGCGATCGACTGAAGCCAGAGAGGGGAGGGCCGCGGATTGGATGTCAGGTGGATTTAAAGGACAATATCGTTAGATTTTGCATGTTTGAGTCCAACATATACAATCTGCATACGTTACATTGCTGACAACTATTTCCAAAAACATATGACTGGAGCGGTAAATTTTTGAATAGCTTTTCCTACCTTCCAGACTGCCATTTGTTTCAGTTCATTCCAGTACGCTATTAAAATCGACTTGTGGAGACTTGAAACACATTTTAGATATGTAATCCATCGCAGCTAATACTGTTAGGTTTTTGTCAAAGTAGCTTTATTTAACCGATCCAACATGGAGCTGCATGGAAGCTAACGTATGTCTCCGCCACGGAATATAGTCCCAGGAGAAGACGGCTTTACCGAGAAATTAAAAACTATCATAATTCTACATTCGGACATATGTGTTAGCAGACAAAACATTAAATTTTAAGGTGGGTCTCTTGAAAAATTAGGGGATTTTGGCAAAATAACAAAATGTTTTATGTCTTGGAAATTGTTTGTCAGTAATATAACATGTATATATTGACTTTAAATATGCAAAATCGCTGGTATGGTCCGGTCCTTCCAGCCAGAGTCCTGAAAACTGACCTCAGATCATTCAACACTTCGGTTCAGCTTGGATGATATATACTGCAAATTTGATTAAAAATTCAAGTGCCACCCATCTCTTATTTCCAGGGGTGAAAAATGGCAGTGGGGACATCCCTTCTTCACTTGCCATCCTCCAAATCCCTCACAATCAACAGCGTGAGGAGTCCTGACATTTTCAGTCCATCAAATGCTTCGTAATATCACATCTTCTTTCAGACTCTAAGGCGAGCCACATGAAATGGGACTGAAGGAGAAAAGGAGGCGCTGGGCTGCAGTTATCTCTGGGTTAAAGGCAACAGAAAGGAGGTCTTTCATGGTTTCCCTCAGTAGCCGTACTTGTCATTTAGGTGCGTGCGACCATCACCAGTCTGACCTGTAAATGAAGAAAAGCAAGATTTGTCAATTTGGCAAGATTTAACAACCCCAAGATGACTGAAATGTCATATGATTCCAAATTTACCCAACAGGCCAGAATGCGGAGTTAACTATACTGATTTGCATACCCTGTCATCAAATCAATTCCAGTCCCTAATGGAAACATGGTGTAATGGGTTTTGGCCCGCAGTCTAAGCTTGTTTTGGCAGCTTTATCAAAGTTCATTTTATCCAAGCTTATTTTATGGTTTTTAAAGGACCACACTGGCAATTTGGCATGTTTAAAGGACCATACAAACCATTTTGCATGTTTGAGCCTAATATATTCAATTTGCGTACATGTTATTACGTTATTGACAATCATTTCCCAAATAAAACTGTATTTCAGCTTTCCTGTTATTTTGAAAAATCTCTTAATCCTTCTAAATCAAATATTCAAGTGATACATCCACCTTAAAAATCCATGTTTCGCCTGCTAATAGTTACACAGCCTTATGAAGTCAAGGTCATTTAAATTTTTCCATAAACACAGGGTTTTTGGGGATTATATTCCCCAGTGGAGACATACATTCACTCTGCACTTTTTATTGCACCTAAATGCTAAAATTACAAAAGTAAAAAAAAAAAACCTTANACTCTGCACTTTTTATTGCACCTAAATGCTAAAATTACAAAAGTAAAAAAAAAAAACCTTACATGATGGAAGAACAATTCAAATATCAACAAGTTGATTTTAATAGCGTACCAGAATGAACTGAAACCAATGGTGGTCTGGAAGGTAGGAAAAACATTTTTAATTCACCGTTCCAGTAGTATGTTTTGGGAAATGATTGTCAGTAAAATTACGTGTATGAAAATTGAGTGTATTAGGCTCAAACATGCAAAATGGACAGTATGGTCCTTTAAGCCCAACAAATGCTACATACATAAGTGTTACTTGACCGACAATTTCCAAAACACAAAACCATATTCGTGTTATTTTGCCAAATCCCCTAATTTTTCAAAAATTAAATGTTCAGATGATACATGTATCTTAAAATTCTATATTTTTGCCTGCTAAGGCATATATCCGAATGCAGATGGCAAAGTCGTTTTAATTTCTCTGTAAAAGCCATCTTCTCCTGGGACTATATTTTCTGGTGGAGACGCACATTTGCTCCTATGCAGCTCCGTGTTGGACTGGCTAAATAAAATTACTTCGACAAAAAAACTTAATTGACTTTATTGTGTTCTCTGATAAATTATCTCAAAAGTGTCTCTACAAGTTGATTTTAACAGCATACCGGAATGAACTGAAACCACTGGGGAACAAAATGTCTAAAATTTACTGCTTAAGTAGTGTATTTTAGAAAATGGTCGTCACTAACGCTACATGTATGCAGATTTTTTATGTTCAACTCAGAACATGCAAAATTGGCGGTCTTGTCCTTTAAGTGCTGCTGAGCTGTTTTACCTGTAGGGGGCACCCAGACACAGTAATTGGGGTCATCTTCTGGATACTGTGCTGAGAGTTGCGCCGGCGGCTGTGAAGAAAGACCACAAGGTGACACACACATCAGCATTAATCCCAATTACATCACACCTTCTGGAAAAATTAAGCCCTCATTCTCGTCTGCAAGGTCGTACACTGCTGGGGCCGATTACTTTCTTCTTCCTGCTCTTCTTTGGACTGGGCTCAGCATCTGGATCTTCCTCCCCTCCTGCTGTCGACTCTGTGAGGATGTAGGAGAACAAAGTCAGGCTAATGCAAACTGGTAACCAGAATGGCGGAATGGCGTGGAAACACTAAAACGAGTACGAACGGCGCCGACCTGGAGCAGACGTGGTCGAGGTTTTACTGACGCTGTGCTGAGGTTCCTGCTGCACCGCTTCAGTGTGTAACTCATCTGTCCTCTGTTTGTGGCTTTGCTCTGATATGACACACACACACACACACACACACACACACACACACACACACACACACACTGTGGTCAATGTCTAAAATCAAAGATTTGCAAGAATTTTCCAAGCTTACTCCTCAAATGATTTCAAAGGACCATACCGGTGGTTCTGCATGTTTAAGCCCAATATATATAAAATATATAACCTGCATACCAGTTTCCAAAACATATGAATTTATGACTTATGAATGGAGAGTAAATATTAAAATTTTTTTTCCTACCTTCCAGACTGCCATTGGTTTCATTTCATTCCAGTACTATTAAAATCAAATTGTAGAGACTTGAAAATGTTCTTGAGATACATATAACCCATTGCAACAAATGTGATGTCTTTTATATTTTTCATCAAAGTAACTTTATTTAACTAATCCAACATGGAGCTGCACGGAGGAAAATGTATGTCTCCGCCAGGGAATATAGTCCCAGGAGAATACAGATTTTAAAACCAATCATCCCTTCAACATTTGGATATATGTGTTAGCAGGCAAAATATTGAATTTTAAGGTGGGTGTATCACATAACATTTGATTTTGAAAGATTCTGGGATTTGGCAAAATAACAGGACTTTATGATTTGGAAACTGGTTGTCAGTAATGTAACATGTATAGTATTTTTTTTTTAAGTGAGTAGTATTTATTGGGCTTAAACATGCAAAATCACTGGTATTATCCTTTAACAATGCAGCTGAAAGTCATATTGAAGAAAATTTAGCTTTTTAACTTTAATTCTTACTTTAGCAATGACAAACAGTAGCTTTTGTTAAATGTGTCCATATTTTTACTCTAGGTGGACAGATCGAAGATGTTAAGCAGGATGAATACAGTCGGCCATTTCTGTTCATTGCTGAACTACTGCCACCCGGTGGCATTTGAAGAAATGTGCTCATGAATGCATATGGAAATATCAGAAAACCAATAAACATTGTGAATATTTGACTGTTATTTTACATTGGTTTCCTTTTAATTCCCTACTGGAGAACCCCCCAATAGTTTTGAAGGCTTCTTACCTTTGGACTCATGAGACTGTGGTTGTTGTTCTCTTCTGTGCCCTGAGGGGGCGCTCTCCTGGGTCGTGGATGCACTGGACTCTTCAGGCTCAAAATCAGTGTCATCAGTTCTTACACACTCTTTATTCGTATCCTCATGTTTTTCTGCCTCATCCTCTTCTTCCTCCTCCTCTTCCTCCTCTTCTCCGCCTGGTGGAAGCTCTTTCATGTTGAAGAGCTCTGCAGGCAAGTTCGGGCGCTTAAGGGGCAACTTCTACAAGGAAAAAAAAAAAAAAANAAAAAAAAAAAAAACATTCCTGAGGGAGAAAAAGAGGCGGAGTAAAAGACATAAAACACAACAACCTTAAAGGAACATACCGGCGATCTGTATTCACGTTACGTTACTGACGACCATTTCCCAAAACATACTGCTTGAACGGGAAATTTCAGAATGTTTTTCCTACTTACAGACTGTCGTTGCTTTCAGATTCCAGTATGATATTAAAGCCAACTTGGGGAGACTGAGACTTGAAATATGCTTGAGATATGCAATCCATCACAACTATAACAACACGTCTATTAGGCTTTTTGCCAAAGTAACTTTAATGAACCGATCAAACATGGAAGATGATGTATTTCTCCGCCAGGAAGTATAGTCCCAGGAGAAGATGGCTTTTACTGAGAAATTAAAATGAGCATGCCTTCTACAATTGTGCATAAGCATTTGAAGGCAAAATGTTTAATTTTAAAGGACCATACCATCTATTTTGCATGTTTGAGCCTAATATATTCAGTTTTCATACATGTAACGTTACTGACAATCATTTCCCAAAGCATACTACTGGAACGGTGAATTAAAAATGTTTTTCCTACCTTCCAGACCTCCACTGGTTTCAGTTCATTCTGGTACGCTATTAAAATCAACTTGTTGATACTTGAAATGTTATTGGGATAGGTAATCCATCATCACCAACAAGACGTGTATTCAGGTTTTTTTAGAAGTTGCGTAATTTTAGCATTTAAGTGCAATAAAAAGTGCAGAGTGAATGTATGTCTCTACCGAGGAATATAGTCCCAAAAGAAGACCTGCATTTATGGAAAAATTTAAATGACCGTGACTTCTTAAGGCTGTGTAACTATTAGCAGGTGAAACATCGATTTTTAAGGTGGGTGTATCGCTTGAATATTTGTTTTTGAAAGATTAAGAGATTTTGCAAAATATCAGGAAAGCTGAAATACAGTTTTATCCTTTGGGAAATGATTGTCATTAATGTAACATGTATGAAAATTGGATATATTAGGCTCAAACATGCAAAATGGATGGTATGGTCCTTTAAGGTGGCTGTATCACCCAAACATTTGATTTTAAAAGCTTAGAGGATTTGAAAAAAGTAACAGGAAAACTAAAATACAGTTTTATCTTTTATGTTCAGTAACCTAACATGTAGGTGGGTTGCATGTATTGGGCTCAAACGTGCAGTATCGCCGGTATGGTCCTTTAAAGGGGGAGAAAAAGGGGAAGGAGAAATCAGATGAGTGAACATGTCGGATGAGAACTTACCCCGATGGTACCGGTCTTCAGTTTGAACTTGCTCCCTCCTTTCATGGCTCCAAATAGCGGCAAAGTCTTCTTGGGTTTCTGTGACTCTGAGCTGCAGCTAAAACAGAAAAAAAAAAACNAATAGCGGCAAAGTCTTCTTGGGTTTCTGTGACTCTGAGCTGCAGCTAAAACAGAAAAAAAAAAACAGCTCAGAAACACCAATAAAGTTCCACTTTAGGATTTATTCGCTCAAGCACTGCAGTAAAGTGACTTTCTGTCAGGTGATCCTAGTGTGTGTGTGTGTGTGTGCTGTGTATTGTGTCTCACCTTGGCTGCGGCGAGGGCATCTGGGCGGGCCGTGTGAGCTCCACCAGTTTGCGTAGCCTCTGGGTGTCTTTGCGTAGGTCGGCCATGTGCACGTGAAGCTTCCGGCGCTCCACATTGTCCATCGCCACTTCGCTTCCAACCGCGCTCATGAAGGCATCCAGGGAGTCCTCGGTGGACGAGCCCGAAGAGCCTGAGCGGGACGAGGGGTAAAACAGCTTTGACGGTTATAGAAATTGAGACACGGAGAAATAGAAACTGCTCGGGGTTGGATGATTTGATGCACAGGAGGCGCGTACATAAAACAATCAACATGCGGCCGTCTCCACCCATCCTCAGCCGAGAGCGTGAGAGCACAGGGAGAAGAGATGAGGAAGAAAGAAAGGAAGACATAGTGGTTATTTCGACGCACCTCTCCTCCCGCCGTTGAGCTTTTTCTGAGTCTCTGCGACTTCCTTCTCCACCTCTGCCAGTTTGGCCACCTGCATGAAAATCAATTTGGGGAATGGGTTTCTGCAAAATCAGCTCAAAGTTGTTTTTTTGAGTAATCCTGCCAACAAAAAAACAAATAAACCGACGAATGGACGCAGGCGAAAACGTGAATGACCTCCGGCCACAATTTATGTTATGAGTAAAGGCTCGCGTATGTAGGACTAAACTCAGTGGCGGTGACTATACATGATGGACTTGAATCAGTATGTTGGACATTCATGTGTGTTAAAGAGGAAGTTGTTTTTTTTTTTTGTTTGTTTTACCAATGATTCGTAGGTTTCAGGCCGCTCCTCTATCTTTCCCGCCTTCTTCATCCGCTCCTGCCTCTTCCTCTCCACAGTACCGGTTCGATCCAGAAATGTGTCGTCATCGCTGTCATAATAATCCTCATCCTCCCAGTTCTTTTTCTTGCGCTTGCGGGACACTGGAAGTAGTTGGGGGTTGTGTTTAAGTAAAATAGGAAAACTGCTATAAAATTCCACTTTCAAACATTCCCGGCGGAGAGGAGTCTCACCTGCTTCCTGGCGTAACAGTCCTCTGGCTTCCAGCATGCGACAAGCCTCCAAACAACACTGGATGGCGGCTTCTTTCTTCTTCCCTGTGTGAGTCACCTCGGCAACCAGCTGTCTGCCCGCAGCATCATCCACCGGCAGCCTGACAGAACGAAAAATACAAACGGTCAAAACCTTCCCAAACCTTCTGTCATCACGTGAACACATTCTCCAAGTCAGGGTTTTTTTTTTTAAACGTGTCGCTTACTTTATTCTGCAGAGCCAGGTGCCATGGTTTTTGTCTTCATACTCAAACTCCAGCTCCTCCCCTGCCATGAAAGACACGTAAAAAAATAAATAAAAAATCACGATAACTACACAGCGTCACATTAAATAAGTGTCGTGATAATTGAAGCTCATTCATAAAGCTTTCCTTGCATTAATCAGAGCACCGTATCACATTCAAGTAATGTTACGTGTATGAAAATTGAATATATTAGGCTCAAACATGAAAAATGGATGGTATGGTCCTNTGTTACGTGTATGAAAATTGAATATATTAGGCTCAAACATGAAAAATGGATGGTATGGTCCTTTAAATTGGCAAAGAAAACATAAATTCTGCTTTAGAGCTCCACACTTTAGGAGATTGACACTAAAATAGCAGGTAAACACACACATTATCCTCCATAGAGTTTGATCACTGCATGTGGGGAGGAAGGGTGTGTGTGTGTGTGTGTATGTGGTGTGTGTAAGGGACAGATGTGCACAACACAGCAGAAGAGGAGGCTCAGCGCCACAAGAATGTGTGAGAGACCGGATCAAAACTCACTACTGAAATAAACTTACTGATCAGCTGAATGTTTTTATCGATCAAATGTATTGATCACTAACACAAATACCAATAAATACAGTTTAAAACGTCCCAGATTTCATAACGCTGAAATTTTCTGACCAGAATGAAATAAAATGTTTGAGTGACAGTGTGTTTTATAAATCACATCCCTGACATGTAAATAAGGAAATACTGTAGCAACGCCTCTTTTAAGGCAAATGCTAAAAGATGAGGTAACAGACATTTATGAATGAGGGAACGTGGTTGAGTGATGATATTTGCACATATTGAAATTTCCAAAATATACTAGTGGATCAGTATATTTTGAAGCGGTTTTTCCTACCTTCCAGGCTGCCATTGGTTTAATTTCAACTTGTAGAGACTTGAAACGTGTTTAAGATCTGTAATCCATCACAGTGAACGTGTCTATGAGGTGTTTTTTTTTTTTTTTTTTTTTGTCAAATTTAATCAATCCAACACGGAACTGCATGGAAGACGGTGTATGTCTCCGCCAGGAAATATAGTCCTGGGAGAAGATGGCTTTTACCCAGAAATTTGCCTTCTACAATCGTGCATTCGTGTTACACGGTGAAACATTGAATTTTAAGGTGGATGTGTCACCTGAATATTTGATTTTGCAAGATGAGGAGATTTGAAAAATAATAGAAAAACTAAAATACAGTTTTATGTTTTGAAAATTGGTTGTCAGTAACAAACCCTATATTTTGGTCTCAAACATGCACAATCGCCGGTATGGTCCTTTAACAAGAGCTCTCACCTTCTCTGTCATAGAAGCCCTGCAAAGCTTTCTTCGGGTCTTTCAGGTAGGCAGCTTCCTGGTCTTCATGGAACTCTGTTGAAAAGGGGTTTTCCTCACTCTCGTCCTCCTCTGGAACCGCCTCCTCAGCTACGGGATGGAAAGGTGGAGAGAAGGGACTCGTGTAGTTACAAACCGACTCCAACTCACACATTAAACAGCTAAATCCAGCATCAGCAAAGTTTCCAAATTGACCAAAAAAAAAAAAAAAAANAAAAAAAAAAAAAAAATGCACCCATTCCCCAGGAACAGCCAGAATCTTCCCTTGATGCTTTGCCGCGACCCTTGTCATGTTTGTCCTCTCCATTCTTCTCCTCCTCCTCCTCCTCCTCCCCATCATCATCAGAATCTTCTCCCATCATTCTCTTTTCGAGCTCTTCCTTCTGTTTCCTGGCACGCTCCCTCAGCTCTGTGACTGTTAGTTCAGACTCCTCTTCCTCATCAAATTCTGGACCCTGTGGGAAGAGAAAGCAAAGATGCTACACATCAGAGTGCATATTATAAAATGTTGACCTCTGCTTTTCATATACATTTTACTTCTGACATTATGGTTGTTACCATTCTGCAAAATTGAGGGCTTATGAAAGGAGTGTTGGAAATTCTGAGGTAATTAGATGATACATACATATGGCTGTGACTCACTTCCTCCCTTATTTCATTCATATTTTTATCATATACTGTATATATTCATCTGTAATGTACAATAATTTACAATAATTTAGACATTGTACTCAGATATGCACCTTAGCCTACCTCATCTTTGTGTATCTGTATATTTGTATTTGTATATATTGTATACAGTCGTTTTAGTTTTTTGGTATAGTATATAATTTTTTTGTAAGTTTAATTTGTAATTTTTGCATTTGCAGTGCTTCACTTTGTTATTTTTATTGCACTTTATGTAACTTGTACTACTGAGCAAGCCTTGGCACAACAATTTCCCTCGGGATGAAGGCTTATCTTATCTTATTTTATCTCATCTGAATGTTTTTCAGTCAATCGTACAGATAGTTGGTTCGTTTCTTCATCTCCATTATTAAAAAAAAAAAAAAANAAAAAAAAAAAAAAAAGATCCAAACCAAGATCTCAAAACGACTTCACTTCCTGTTCTGCTTCAAACCTAAACTTATATACTCAGGTGACATCTCACCAGTCTGTCAGAGCAGGAGTAAATTTACCTGCAGGATAAAGAGCCTTGTGCTTCCACCAAACTTTAAGACATGTCCAACACGGAGTCTGATGTAGGTTTTCGGGGGAATCTTGTTCTTATTCACAACAGTCCCGTGTGTGCTGCCCAAATCATGGATGTAAAAGCCTCTTTCCTGGCCGGCGCAGTCCTCCTCTCCGGGCTGCCCGCGGTACTGTATGACTGCGTGGTACCTGGAGATAGATGGGTGCTCCAGAGACACGTCACACACAGGTAAACGTCCAACCACGAAGTAGCTTCCGTGAGTGAGGGGGACTTTGTCCACTATAGCCCCGTTTTTGAGGACCTCGAGTTCGTAAGGGACACCAGGAGACGTGCCACCCCAGCACGGCTCTGTGTAGGGCAGAGGGGGGAACTTCCCTGCTGGAGGAAGCCCCCTGTGTTTAGCTACCAGTTTAGTCTTGACAGGGGCCGCAGACATTTCCTTGTCAGATTCTTTTTCTCCATCTCGGTCTTTATCGGCGAATTTCTTTTCATTTTCACTGGTGGGCTTTTCGCCTTGTGTTTTGATATTTTGTTTGTCGCTGCTCCTCTCCGCCGCTGCTTTGGACGGAGCAGCGACGTTACCGCGTTTGCTGGAGAAGGAAGGTGCAGCAAAAAGAGCCGGTTTCTTAAAAGGATCGCCCGTTTCCTTTTCGGGCTTGGGTAAGTCTTTCGTTTCGGTGTCACCGCCATTCTCGGTGGACACGCACTCGTCCGTTTCCGTGGCAGAATTCACGTTTTCATCTTGATTTCTCTCAGATACATCTGACGGAAGGGAGGACGCCATGTTTATTTGGTGCAACCATTGATTTTGTCCGAGTCTTGTATTCTACAAAATTTCGAAAACTCTACATATACGTCTTATAAAAACATAATAACCAACATACCCAACTCACATTGTTAAAACACTCTCTACTAAATACACCCGTGACATTATACTCATAAAATTCGCCGCTTTAATCTCGGTTACTTTGTTGCAGAAACAATTTGATTTCACCCGGATTTTTTTGCAACACGGACTTAGAAGCTTACTTCCTGTGAGGTTTCTAATAATTACATCGTAGACGATTCATTCATCTCAACTGTAAAGTGAGTTATAATATTACATATTTACGTTTATACCTTGAGTATGACATAATAAACATTTAAACCAGGTAGCTTTTTAGCTAATTTGTTGCTTAGTCGCCTGTGCCCCTAATGAAATGCGTGTTGTTAGTATGCTCACACAAATGTCCAGTTAGATACCTGATATTTACAGTAGTGCCCTTACTTTTAACATTCTTATAAGACGACTTTCAGTTTTCAGTTCCAATTACATTTTAGCAAGCGATTCGGCTTGCAAGTGTTTCAGAGTTGATGTCTTATTTCAAACGCGTTCAGAGTTCGATCAAGTGTATGCCGAAAAAGTCGGAAAACACTTAAGAAACGGTCATTAAAAAGGCTTTTTATGTGTTTGTTGTGATGCAAAAGTTTTAAATTGCATGGTTGTTGACTGACACGTGGTGTGACGTTCGCTCCACGCACACTCAGCCAACATCTATTACAAAAAACAAAAAAAAAACTCCACGAAAAGCCATTCGTTTAGACCTGAGATGTTTGCTTTCTGAGAATCTTTAAGTCAGGGTCACGTCAGCTACATTTTTTTTTTTTTTTTTAACCTGCCTCATCACCTTTGCTCCCTCCTCCTCCTCACCCTTATTCAGATCCAATGCCAGCTTGAACCCGGCTTCTGTCTTTGAACTCTCATCATGATGCGTTACTGGGGTGAGATTCCTGGGCCTGCGGGAGCTCCTCCCAGCCGCAGCTCCTTTGACCTCCTCCAGCGTGAGTTTCGCTCCGTGGAAATGCAGGATCCCCCCCTGCACCAGCCCTCAGCCCAGCGCCCGCGGCCCACCACCATGCTGGATATCCCCTCAGAGCCCTGCAGCCTCACCATCCACACGGTGCAGCTGTGCCAGCACGCTCGCCGCCTGCGCGCTCTGTTGGCGGCCGCCCAGGCTCAGGGTCAGAGCTCAGCGTCCTCTGAGAGCGGCGGCAGGATGGAGGAAGCCGATGCCAACTTGCCCCTACGCCCTCCCACCCCACCTGCCATGCCAGCTGACCTGCTGCCCTTGGACAGCAAAGTCCCCCGGCGCCCCTTCCAACTGCGGCACAGTGATCCTGAAAGTGACTTCTACAAGTGAGTTGTTCCGGCTGGGTGGCAGTGCCAAATGAATAACCAGCATACATAGTCCACTTGTTAAATAAAAGCAAAATGGGCTGTGAAAAAAAAATATTTCTGTTTATCTTCTTGATCTTTTATTCAAAATATTAACAAAAATATAACCTTTAATTATAGTGAAATAATTGGAAGGGAAAAAGAAATTGTCCTCATGAAACAAATCCTTTTCTCAGTGGGCCTGGAAAAGGATGTGTGTTTACTGTATATTGAGCCCACGCACGGTGAGGATGATGGTTCGAATGGGTGAAGAATCCCCGAGGATCACAGCTGGAGAATTACAGATGTTTTGGGGTCAGAAAGTCTTCAAAACTATGATCCGACGCCATCAGGCCGATTGAGAAAAATATTTGTTTCGTGATGAGAATTTCTGTTTCCTTTAATTGCTTTTTACTTTAATTAAAGTATAAAGTATATTTTTGTTAATATTTTGAATGAAACATTAAGAGGACAGACAGACATTAAAGATTTTTATTTTCATAGCCTATTTTGCTTTTATTTACCAAGGATGCCCATAATTGTGAAGGCTGCTGCATATGCACTGAAACATCTACATTGCTGGCTAATCAGCCATCCATAGTTTAGATTTTATAATCTTGCATTCCATTTTACATATTCTAGAACATTTCACACTGTAATATAATTTTAATTTCTTCCTCATGTGTCATTTATCTCCTTTATCTCCAGTGAAACATTTCCTGGAGGAAATCCGCTGATCTTATTGCGACCATTGTTTGAGCTGCTTTCATGTATCAGGTTTTATGTATATATTGCCAAATGAGAAGCATAGGAACTCAAATGTTTAAAGGACCATACCAGCCATTTTGCATGTTTGAGCCTAATATATTCAATTTTCATACATGTTACATTACTGACAATCATTTCCCAAAGCATACTACTGGAACGGTGAATTAAAAATGTTTTTCCTACCTTCCAGACCACCATTGGTTTCAATTCATTCTGGTACGCTATTAAAATCACCCTGTTGATACTTGAAATGTTCTTGGGATAGGTAATCCATCATCACCAACAAGATGTGTATTCGTTTTTTAGAAGTTACATAGTTTTAGCGTTTAAGCTCAATAAAAAGTGCAGAGTGAATGTATGTCTTCATCGGGGAATATAGTCCCAAAAGAAGATCTGTGTTTAATGAAAAATTTAAATGGCCGTGACTTCATAAGGCTGTGTGACTATTAGCAGGTGAAACATCGATTTTTAATGTCACTTGAATTTTTGATTTTGAAAGATTAAGAGATTTTACAAAATATCAGGAAAGCTGAAATATGGTTTTATCCTTTCNTTTGATTTTGAAAGATTAAGAGATTTTACAAAATATCAGGAAAGCTGAAATATGGTTTTATCCTTTCTGAAATGATTGCCAGTTACGTAAGATGTATGAAAATTGAATATATTAGGCTCAAACATGCAAAATTGGGAGTATGGTCCTTTAATGGTTTTAAAATTATGTAATACCTTGTTTAATTTGTATACTTTATGTCTGTTTGACTTATTTGTTTTCTTATGTATGTATGTGGACGATGGACCCCAGGAAGACTAGCAACTGCAATTATGGAAGCTAATGGAATCCAATGAACAATTTATCTCCTTTCGTTCTTTCTCTTTAAGGGGTAAAGGCGAGCCCGTCACTGAGCTGAGTTGGCCTTCTTGCAGGCAGCTCCTCTATCAGTCAGTGGCAACCGTCCTGGCCCACGCCGGCTTTGAGTCGGCCCAGGAGAGTGTGCTGGAGACCCTTACAGACTTGGTCCACGAGCATTACCTGCGCCTCACCCGCCTGCTGCGGGTGGCGGTGGACCGTGAGGCGCGGCTCGGGTCCAGCCCCTTCCCGGACGTTGTGGAGCAAGTGTTCCATGAGGTGGGCGTGGGCAGCGTGTTGGCGCTGCAGCGCTTCTGGCAAGTGCGCATCAAGGACTATCACAGCTACATGCTGCAGGTGAGGATTACATCGGGTCATAAATGTCACGCACAAATACAAGGATGAGTGTTTTTAAAGGACCATACCAGCCATTTTGCTTTTTTAGCCTAATATATTCAATTTTCATACACGTAACATTACTGACAATCATTTCCCAAAACATACTACTGGAACGGTGAATTAAAAATGTTTTTCCTACCTTCCAGACCTCCATTGGTTTCAGTTCATTCTGCTACGCTAATAAAATCAACTTGTTGATACTTGAAACGTTCTTGGGATAGGTAATCCATCATCACCAACAAGATGTGTATTCGTTTTTTAGAAGTTACATAATTTTAGTGTTTAAGCTCAATTAAAAGCGCAGAGTGAATGTATGTCTCCACCGGGGAATATAGTCCCAAAAGAAGACCTGCGTTTATGGAAAAATTTTAACGACCATGACTTCATAATGCTGTGTAACTATTAGCAGGCGAAACATTGATTTTTAAAGTGGGTGTATCGCTAGAATATTTGATTTTGAAAGATTAAGAGATTTTGCAAAATATCAGGAAAGCTGAAATACAGTTTTATCTTTTGGGAAATGATTGTCAGTAACTTACGTGTTTGAAAATTGAATATCTTAAGCTCAAACATGCAAAATGGCTGGTATGGTCCTTAAATGCTGAAGAAAAATGGCGGCACTCTTAATTATCACCCGAAGCAACCTTCAGGTAATGAATGCATAATATAGATTATGATAAAATATTTATGAGATGTGTATAGAATTTGATGTAATGTTGATTAATGGAGCTGGTCACCTTTTTTTTTTTTTCNCCCTTTTTTTTTTTTTCCTGGTTATGTGAAGTGTTTTAACGTTCGCATCTTTTCACAAAGTGTTTCTTGTCGTCACCACAATGTCCTGTTGATGGAACATCTAAAACATCAAGCAGATGTATATTCTCGAATTTTAAACCCATATAAAAACCTACATACATTACTGCTCAAAAGTGTGGAGTCACTAGTGATTTTCACATAGAATCAATGTTTATAGTCATGTCAAACTAGTTTAGTTTCATATGTATGATGTATAAAATGATTATATGTCTGTTAGTATTTTATACCTACAGGTTTAAAATAATTTTAAGAAGCTGTAAAAAATTAAGACATTTTATTTAAATTGTCAGAATCATGACATGGGTTGTAGATGATTCCAGATTCATGTAGAGAAGCTGTATGTGGTTCCAGAGATTATTAGGAAATTCTAGATCAGAGGTACTCAAATATAAATCTTAAAGGTCCACAAA
Organism: Lucifuga dentata; assembly: GCA_014773175.1. NCBI lineage: Eukaryota > Metazoa > Chordata > Actinopteri > Ophidiiformes > Bythitidae > Lucifuga > Lucifuga dentata. Next base: position 101,865 of record VXCM01002587.1, read on the forward strand.
GAAAATTTTCAATAAGACAAAGGCCTGTTTATTAAGGTCAGTCAAGCCAGGGTTGGGTTGTGTCTGCTCACCTCTCCCGATGGCTAATCTGAGTCAAGCTAACTGCTGACGCAACTAGCTGCACTGTCAACTCTTAATGAGCCCAACACCGGATCAACCTATCGTTGTCATGGAGATGACGGGATGCTGAATATGATTGGACCAAACCAAAGCAGATAGACATTCTCACACAGACAGCGGAGCAGTCGGACATTTGGAGCGCTGCTTACAGTGGAGAAAGTGGAGAATTTTGACTCGTTGTGTCTTAGTGATGTCTCACAAATAATACATATGAAAAGTATAAATTGCTCAGAGTCCAGAGAGAGTTGTGGTTCAGTCTGGATCGGACTCCGAAATTTGATGATGACTGTTTTAGATTATTCCCTGATGCTCTAGAAACTGATGCGTCATATTTACAAAGCAGAGATTAAATCTCACGATGGATACTTTGATGAGAATTCACTAAAACACGGTTATTTATCATTTAAAAACTTTTTTTCCTCCTAAATATTTGGAAATACTAAATAATCTTAAAATAAAATAAAAATACATCTTAAAATGCATTTTGGCGTTTGTTTCATATAATTTAAAAAACACTATTATTGAATAAAATAGCAAGAACTACTGAGAAGACATGCTTCTAAACTTTTGAGCAATAGTGATCTTTAAGTGTTATTTTGTGAACACACCATGTAGCTCATTACAGCGTCAGCATTGTTCCTTCTCTGCGGCTTCCACTAAATATTCATCGATGAGGGTTCAGCATGATTATTTTTGTAGTTTGACTCATCCTCCAGGAGCTGATTTCATTAACAGTTACTCCATTATCAAAGTTCCACTCAACTCAACTCATCATGGGAAAAACTTCAAAACTCGTGCCACAGCATTGCAGCCACGATGCCGAGTCATCTCCAGAACAGAAAACCTCTTTGTACAAGCGAGGAAAAAAAAAAAAGATATCAGCAAGCTGTTTGGAAGTCAGACAGAAGGCGAACCAAGAGGCTTTTCTTCCCTCAGAGCGAAAAGATTCTGCAAAAGTGATGGAAATGAATGTTTGTGCTGAGGATCTGCTTTGGTTTTTGTGTCTCATATTCGTTTAGAACGTATACCGGATCATGGGCATGTTGTCTTGAGGATCTGACTGTAATTCATCCATTCTGAAGATATTTTTATGACATATCTCACACGATAACACGTTTACATTTAAACTGATCATTTTGAGACAGGTTAAAGGACAATTCCTGCAATTTGGCACGTTTTAGCCCAACATATACAACTTGCATTCATGTTACATTACTGATAACCATTTCCCAAAATATACTACCTGAGCGGTAAATATTAGAGTTGTTTTTCCTATCTTCCAGACTGCCATTGATTTCAGTTTATTCCAGTATGTTATTAAAGGACCATATCAGCCATTTTGTATGTTTGAGCCTTATAAATTCAATTTTCATACATATAATGTCACTGACAATTATTTCCCAAAGCATACTACTGGAACGGTGAATTAAAATTGTTTTTCCTACCTTCCAGACCGCCATTGGTTTCAGTTCATTCTGGTACGCTATTAAAATCAACTTGTTGATACTTGAAACATTCTATTTGATTTTGAAAGATTAAGAGATTTTGCAAAATACCAGCAAAGCTGAAATACAGTTTTATCCTTTGGGAAATGATTGTCAGTAACGTAACATGTATGAGAATTGAATATAATAGGCTCAAACATATAAAATGGATGGTATGGTCCTTTAAAAACAAAAAAGAAGGGATGAAATTTTGCTTCTTACATGTATTTGGACATAAAGGCAAAACATCAAATTTTAAGATGGGTCTATCACCTAAACATTTTCTTTTTAAATATTAAGGAAGTTGGGAAAGTAACAGAAAAACTAAAATATGGTTTTGTGTTTTGGAAATTGGCTATTAGTAATGTAATGTGTGTGCAGGTAGTATTTATTGGGTTTAAACATGCAAAATTGATGGTATGGTCCTTTAATATTAGCACTGCATCCATTAAAATCTTATTTTCATGTCATTAAAAAAAGAAGGTGATAATATTTGAATAGGATCCAGGATCAGCTCTGAGCTTTCTTTATCCACCAGCTGATTCCAAGAAATGCGACCGATGCCAGATTTTCCTCTTCCAGGTCAGCAAGGATCTGAACGAGGAATACGAGCGGCTGGTGAACCCGGAGAAAGCTCTGGAGGACTCCAAGCCGCCCAGANTGAACGAGGAATACGAGCGGCTGGTGAACCCGGAGAAAGCTCTGGAGGACTCCAAGCCGCCCAGAATCAAAGAGGAGCCCATGAGCGACATCTCCTTCCCTGTCAGCGAGGAGCCAGAGGCAGACCTGGCCTCTGGGGACCAGGCTCTGCCCATGGGGGTCCTAGGGGCCCACGGTGAGAGGCTGGCATCAGGTCTGGATGGTGACCACTCCCCTCACGCCTCAGGTGAGCCTAAAGCCTGGTTATACTTTCACAACGCGGGCTGACAGCGCACAGAAAGTTAAGGCATTTTAAACTTGGAGCATTCTCTGTGGCAATATTCCTTGGAACGACAGGGGGCAGTGTAGAGAAAACTACTACCACGTCGAGCAGGAAGTAGTCAACATAGTCATCACAAATTAGCCCACGTATTTTTCCAAACTTTACGGCAAAAACTTGTATCTTTGCCCAGTGCAGTTTTTTTCTTCTTTTGTTCCTTATTATCTTGGAGAGGGGTCTAACTGAAAATAAAGAAATGAAAAGTTTCTATTTCGTTGCAGGAGTTTAGGGTCATGTGAGGTTCCTTATAATGTCTCAGGGACAAGTCATAAAGATGTTTGTATGTACGCATCAGCTCAGCAGGTCTACCCTCCAGCGCCTCCATTTTGAACAGTGCACCACCCCACGCCAAGTCACAAAATCTAGGAGGTGCACAACCAACGTGGTGCGACCAACGCCAACGTCATCGCGGCTCAACCAAAGCTAACACGACCAATGCCAACATGACCAATGTGGTGCGACCAGCATAGCGCGACCAATGCAACCACACGACACGACCAACTCCAATGTGGCGCGACCACACAGCTCGACATCACAGTGGCCCAGAGTGACATGGCACATGTGCTGCAATTACCATATATGGCGACAATGTGAAGTACAAACCAAGCTTAACATTCCAGTTTAAACATACATGCATCAATTTCTACAGAATGCTAACCGTTCCAGGTTATATTCATAAATATCGTGGATTCTCAGCAGTTGGTAAATTTACTGACAGAGATTTTCCACGATGTCAAAATGCTTCATGTGACAACAGCCAATAAGAAGAACTTCGTCAAAACAATATACATGAAATGACATAAAATGCTGCTGCCGTGTTTACATGGCAGCAGCACTTAAAGCAGCCTGTCGTTACAGTTTCGTATTGTATCAGGATCTACATCGTACCAGGTCATTTATTCACTCTAAAAACTTCCTTTGCAGTACGAAGCAACATGTTCATGAGAAATTTTTGAAGACCACATGATGTTACAGATTAGCATCTTTTGCAGTGAGGACATTTTAATTCTAATTTAATTTTAGTTTTAAATTGAAAGGACTTTGTAGCTACAGGCTTTTCTGCAAATTTGTTGCTAAACTTGCTAATTTTCGCTAATGACGGGTAATATTATTCTCCTCTTCCACAAGGTGGCGGCAGCACCAGCAGCCCCCCTCTGTGGCCGCAGGTAAAAATTGAGCCGCAAGACGGGGAGGAGAGTCAGGCAGCCGGCCACCACCACCACCATCACCACGGCGTCCTGGGGGGAGACGTGTTCGAGGAAGGGGGACCCATGTCCACCATGACCGAGTCGGGAGTTGCCATGGCGCCCTCTCCTGGGGGCGTAGCTTCCGATGGCAGCTACGCCTCGCATTCGCCGGATTCTCTGATGGACAACTCACCTGTCTTCAACCAGAGACCCAAAAAACGGGCGAAGAAGATGTGAGGCCACGTTTGCAGCTGCAGGAAGGAAGAGATGTGGCGGATTCTGACGTCAGCAGCCAGTTTTTATATGTTTGACTGTGAATCAATAATGACATTTAAAACTTATTATCATGACTTACAGAGAATCTGTCTGAACCGCCTGTCAGCAGGACTACCTGGACTACCTCTGTTAGCAGAGGTAGTCCAGGTTTACCATGATATTTTTTTGGACCTTAAAGGACCATACCATCCATTTTTCATGTTTGAACCTAATATATTCAATTTTCATACACTTGATGTTACTGACAATCATTTCCCAAAGCATACTACTGGAACAGGGAATTAAAAATGTTTTTCCTACCTTCCAGCCTACCTTGCCATTGGTTTCAGTTCACTCTGGTACGCTATTAAAATCAACTTATTGATACTTGAAACATTCTCGGGATAGGTAATCCATCGTCACCAACAAGACGTATATTCAGAGGTTTTTCGAAGTTTCATAATTTTAGCATTTAAGCACAATAAAAAGCGTGGAGTGAATGTATGTCTCCACCAGGGAATATAGTCCCAAAAGAAGACCTGTGTTTATCGAAAAATTTAAATGACTGTGACTTCATAAGGCTGTGTAACTATATGTTACGCACTATGTTCTCTGTCTGTTGCAAGATCAAAGTTGCATATATATACCAAACGGTTATGCCAATCTTGGTATATACCATGACTGTATATGCAGACAGAAAATAAATACATATATAAATAAATAAATAAGGCTGCATAATATTAGCAGGCGAAACATTGATTTTTAAGGTGGCTGTATCGCTTGAATATTTAATTTTAAAAGATTAAGAGGTTTTGCAAAATATCAGGAAAGCTGAAATATGGTTTTATCCTTTGGGAAATGATTGTCAGTAACATAACATACATATATAAAAGTTCAATATATTAGGCTCAAACATACAAAATGGATAGTATGGTCCTTTAATGTTTGATCATGGCCATTATACCAACCAACTGGGACATTAATGTCATGACATATATAAACTGATATGCACAAACTCACATTTATTTTTAGTTTTTCAAGGATATTTGTACGAGTAGCGAGTTAAAATGTTGTCATTGCTGTATATATCACTAAGGGTTATTGCCAAAATTAATAAAAATCTTTGTAGACATTTGAGTTATTCAGTGCTTTTAGATTATACCGTGTTACATTCCGAAAGTATTAGCCTAATGGAATTAAGGTCTGAAACTGTTTATACCCCAGGAAAAGCAAACGATTTAATTAAATGGCTTAACTATTTAATCAAATGGTTTGTTTTCCCAAGTTAAGTCATGTTTTCTTCTTCTCGTCTCGCACAGCAATTACTGCCCGTTCCACTCATTAAAATAAAAAAACAAACAAAAAAAAAAAGTNGACGTCAGAATCCGCCAGATGTGTATGCATGTAAAGTATTCCATCACCTCACAAACATTCTATTGCACATTACCACGTGTTTTCAGCTCCTCATTTACTTTACATGCATACACACACACACACACACACAATGACACACTCAGGGAAACATGCTTCTCACACCTGTCAACCTGAAGCCGCTCCACTGAATTAGCATCTGTTTCAGTAATGAGGAAAGGCTGCAAATGCAACACCAGAGGCAATTATGGCCTGGTTGTCGGCATGATGGAGGCCACATCAATTCTCCTTAATGGCAAATTAATTACAGTGTGCATAACTTTGCATGTTAAATGAGCAAAGCTGTTTGAACGCACGCGTTTTTCTTTTGTGCGGCTTCTTCCTTTTCACAATTAAGTGGGTAATTGTCTGGGCCTGCGGGATGGCTGATGGGGTTATATGTATTGATATTGATATTCAATTAGCCACGCTGATAGTTGGTTTTTGTTTTGTTTTTTGCAAAGCGCCTTGAAAAAAATTAAAACGGGTTTGATTTGCACTTTTGCGTGACTCGGGTGGGAGCCGTGGGGGAAAAAAAAGAGGATTCCAGACTTGTGCTGCGTTTCAGTCACAGTGGGATGTCGGAATTTCCCAGGTGAAAATTCCGTTTTCCAACCTCCAAGCGTTCCAGAATGAACACCAATAAGTACTGTAAGATTCAATAAACTTAGTAATAAATACAAACTAAACTAAAGTTAGATTACAGGATTCTTGATGTTTGGTTGGATTACAATGAAAGTAATCACAATATTAAACATTTGTGCAGAGAAGTAATATTCTGAAATTATTTACACTTATGTATCAATGGCAAACAGTTATTATACACTGTGGATAGATAACATATATTTTGACCTTTTTATTTTAGTGTCATGCAAGAAAAGTTATTTTATTCAGCTATTAGCTGATCATTTCCATTCACAAAGCTCCAGGCGCCGCCATGTTGAGTGACGTCATAAGTTGCGGTAGATAAAGTTGGTCTGGATTTCCAAGTCGGATCTTTGACTTCTAGTGTCGCTCCAATGCATTTTTCCAAGTCAAGATGGAAAAATCTGAGTTCCGAGGTCTGTTGAATGCAGCATAATCATAGAGAAGTTAATGTTCTGAAATTATTCACATTTACATTGGCAAACGGTTATTATACACTATAGATAGATAACTTGGCAATATATTTTGAAATTTTTATTTCAATGTCATGCATGAAAAAATTCTTTATTCGGCTGTTAGCTGATTATTTATATTCACAAGTTCGCTTCCACAGATGCCGCCATGTTGAGTGACGTCATACTCGTTGAAGTCGGGGTAGAATGGATTTGGTCCGGATTTCCAAGTCGGATCTCTGACTGTCATTCCAGCGCATTTTTTTCCAAGTAGGAGGTTGGAAAATTTTGAGTTCTGAGTCGTCTGGAAAGAACGCACAGCATGATCGAAGACGCAATGCTTGTCAATGCAGCGTCACCTGGCTCCAAACAGCAGGCGCTTTGTCATTCTGCAGTTCAAACTAGACATGGAAAGTTCAATTCATTGAACAAGAATCGGATCAGTCCGATTGTCCTATGAGAAAGACCGGTTCATGTCCGAACCGCATCACCTGTTGGGGGGTCTGCCGCACACCTCCATTGTTCCGTAGTCTCCTGGTTCTGCCCTGTCTGTGATTTGAATCGATGATTCGGTGAACCAGCCAAGCCTAGTTAAAACCCGAAACAACAACTCCTGATGTCCATCCATTTCCTGTACCCATTTGTCCTGTTGAGGGTCACGGGGGGGGAGGGGGGNATCTCCGCAGTCATAGGGTGAGAGGCAGGGTACTTCCTGGACAGACTGCCAGTCTGTCGCAGGGCTGACACATTCATTCACACCTACGGGCAATTTAGAGTTCCCAATTCACCTGACATGCATGTCTTTGGAGGAAGCCGGAGCACCCAGAGAGAACCCACACAGACACGGGGAGAACATGCAAACTCCACACAGAAAAGCCCTGACCCAGCCGGGAATCGAACCCAGGACCTTCTTGCTGTGAGGCTACAGTGCTAACCACTGTGCCACCGTGCCGCCCACAACTCCTGATGTGGTGGAGAAAAACACCATCAACAGTGAACTAAAAGTTGGTGTTTGGGGTCGAGTCTCAGAGCGCACAAATAACATCTAGAGCCAGATAACAAATGTGATGGACAAGAAAGAAACCTGCTTATCGTGCAGCTTTGTTATGTGTGGGCTGTTGCAATATGACCCTCAGTTTGTCATCGAGTTGCTTTGCGCTCAGGAGAAAGGTGCAATTACTAAAATGTCAAGATGTTTTTTTTTTTGTTTTGTTTTGTTTTGTTTTTTGAGCATGGCGAGAAGCAAAGAAAAGAGCCATCAAATGATTAATTACCTTTCTACATGCAAAGTCATTAATTTAGCCTGAATTTAATCTCTCGAGTGAGTATTGTGAGTAAAACGGGAAGGATGTTTAATTTTTAGAGAATGAGCTACAATAAGATGGCCCTTTAGAGTGCCCATTTGTCTGTTTCGGAATAAATGGCTCCAAGAAATGAGACATCCTGCATTTAAAGTAATGAAATCATCCTTTTTGCTCAATGCTATTTGTTGTAATCACTTATGAGACAATGCGACAGAGCCAAATAATAAATTATGAGACGAGATGATTATGTCAAAGGGAAGATAAATTGCCAGACATATGGGCTGTGACAGATACAAGGGGTCTCATGCTGCACATGATACTGTCACAGCCGCTTTACCCCNCCCCCCACCAGAGAAAAGAGAACTGACAGTGCAGCGTCTCAGTCTGAGTCAGTAATGGATGTTTTCTCAAAGATGATCAAACTTAAAATGTACAATGAAACAAGTTTTATTGCATCAACCAGAAATTTATGCATCTTCAGGTTAAAGGACCATACCGGTGAACCAAACAAAAATGATGGATTTAAAGAAATCCAATCTTCTCCCAAAACACAATTCATCCAGTGACATTAACATCGAGTTTGCAAATCCATTTGAAGGCTTTTTAAAGGACCATACCACCCATTTTTCATGTTTGAGCCAAATATATTCAATTCTCATACATGTTACATTACTGACAATCATTTCCCAAAGGATAAAACCGTATTTCAGCTTTTCTGATATTTTGCAAAATCTCTTAATCTTTCAAAATCAAATATTCAAGCGATACACCCACCTTAAAAATCAATGTTTCTCCTGCTAATAGCTACGCAGCCTTATGAAGTCACGGTATAAATTTTTCCATAAGCGCAGGTCTTGTTTTGGGACTATATTCCTCGGTGGAGACATACAGTCACTCCACACTTTTTATTGTGCTTGAACGCTAAAATTATATATCTTTGATAAAAATCTGAATATACATCTTGTTCACGATGATGGATTATCTAACCCAAGAATGTTTCAAGTGTCAACAAGTTGATTTTAATAGTGTACCAGAATGAACTGAAACCAATGGCGGTCTGGAAAGTAGGAAAAACATTTTTAATTCACCGTTCCAGTAGTATGCTTTGGGAAATAATTGGCAGTAATGTTACATGTATGAAAATTGAATATATTAGGCTCAAACATGCACGATTACCGGTATGGTCCTTTAACTTTTTGTTATAAATGACCAAAAATGGAATTAAGAGTTCCACGGTAAGCCTGGAAAAAATAATGAAAGCCAAAGTAAGGCATTCAAAACCACAAACACAACATCACGAGCATTATTTGTTGACTTTGCCATATCGCCTATATGACACCTTCTGCTCGTTTTTAATGGAATATACTGATTGTGCATATTTGAGCCCAACAAATACAAACTGCTTTTATGTTATGTTATTGACAAACATTTCCCAAAACATATTACAAAAGCAGGACATTTTAGATTTTTTTCCCCTATCTTCCAGTCTGCCATTGGTTTCAGTAAATTTCAGCACGCTGTTCAAATCAACTTGTAAAGATGTGAAATGTGTTTGTGGTAAGTAATCCATCACAGCGAACAAGACGTCTATTAAGTTTTTTGTCAAAGTAAATTTAACCGATCCAACACGGAGCTGCACAGAAGATGATGTGTGTCTCTGCCAGGAAATATAGTCCCAGGAGAAGACAGCTTTTATTGAGAAATTGAAATGACCGCACCTTCAACAATTGTGCATAAGTGTTAGCAGGCAAAACACTGAATTTTAAGATGTGTGTATCACCTGAACATTTGATTTTGAAAGATTAGGGGATTTGGAAAAATAACAGCAAAACTAAAATCAGTTTTATGTTTCAGACATTGAATTGGTTGCCAGTAACGTAATATGTATGTGGGTTGCATATATTGAGCTTAAACATGCAACATGCAGTATGGTCCTTTAAAGGCTTCAAGCTTTATTATTAGGCTCATCAGAATCCCTGGAGGAAGGAAAACAGCGAGTTGACAGGCAAAAACAAAGGGTGAGCCAGAGCCGTGAGAGCATGAGACCCATGTCCTTTAAAAACCCCACCCAAACATTATTGAGATCAGATTGTCTTTGGAGCATTTTTTTTTTTTTTAACCTGCATATCGGTTATTGTTTCTAATCCTTGACTGAAAAGCAGCTTCAATCAAGAATTGTAAGATTCTAACCCCAACTATGATCTGAATCATGAGGGTGTTCTGTCAAAAGGTCCAGGACACGTCTGTGCCAAAGTCGTCGTCGTCGTCGTCGTCGTCGTCGTCGTCTTCTTCTTCTTCTTCTTCTTCTTCTTCTTTTTCTTCTTCTTCTTCTTCTGTTTTATGTCAATTGGCAAACAACGAAATGGCTCATTACCGCCACCAATTGGTAAGGAGCGTGGGCCAGACTCTCATATTCTATTATATGTGTGTGTGTGTGTGTATATATATATGCTTAATTCAATTCTCAGATATTTAAATAATAATGAAGTTCTCTGCAAAATGTCTCTCAAATCATATTTGAACTTTTTTTTTTTTTTTTTNTTTTTTTTTTTTTTTTTTAAGGCTGGAAGTCAGGAACTTTCCATTCTTTCTTCTTCATTACACACATTTTTCTGTGTTATGTTCACCCATTGTGAAAAGTGTGTCATTGAGTGCTGCATGTCCAAACCTCAGTCTACATGGCAGCAAGTGAGAGATGAGAAGTCCAAGGAGAAAATTTTCTCTTCATGGCATTTCTTGCAGTTCACCAAAGTGCAAAAAATACCTGACGACAAACATTTTGATTCTGCATCTTCATCAGTGTCTCAGGAATATCAAAATCTCCACCCTTTACATATCTCAGAGTATGGTCACCTGGTCTAGAAAAGCACATATTTACATAAGAAAATCATACCAAAAAAAAAAAAAAAAAAAAATCATTAGGAAAGTAGAAATATGGTCCATGACATAACCAACAAAACAGAAATACATTGTAATATGTTCACAATCTTTAAACATCACCATAGAATTTGCAAGATTCATGAGAATCACATCAAATACGCCACTCTGCCCTCACATAAATCTCACCCTGTTTATACCAAATAAAGCATAAAACAAGGTTCACAAAAAAACAATGGAAAGTTAATTCTTCAGTTTCAGTCTAGAAATGATGATTTCCTCTCTTCCATTTCTCCCTGTTGGTCTCTTAGCACCTGCTGTTCCTTGGATACTGTAAACCATCATCCTGTTCTTATTGTGCCATCTCAGCTTCAGCTGCTGCTTAATAAAGCTTTTCATTTCAGTTTTGTTTGTTTTATATCGATATGTATATTGTTCTTTCTTGTAGCTTTTTTTGCAGTCTTATCTGCAAACTCATTTCCTTTTAAACCTACATTTGCTGGCACCTATAAAAAAAAAAAAAAATCATGCACCATTCCTCCACTAGAGGGCAGTCTTGTGCTACGCAGATAGTTGGATTGCATTCTCTTCAAATACAGAGTTGTAGCATTCTCCATGGTACTGCTGAGATCCGGGTACTCCCAGCCTTCCGATCATGTCACAGTTTTAAGCTGCAGAATCATCCAGATACAAATATGAAATCATTTCCCTTTTTTTTTAATCACTTTTTTTTTTTATAGCTTTTTCAGAACACACCCTTATATCACATACTTTACAAACAAACCAACCAATAACATACATTTAAGCATGAACATTGCTATTTAATATAGACAGCAGTATAACTAAAGAATAATTACAAATTCAGGCTGGCAGAATATTTGATAGTACATCAGCAGCTGTGCAGCATGTGATCAGATTGTTCTCTTTAGCACCATTGGATGGAACTGTTGAAAGTTCTTGAAAAACAACATCCAGGAAGAAGAACATCCAGTGTCTAATAGTGAAAGTGTCCAGTGAGAAATCATTTCCTGAACACACATTCATGTGCGATCCTCTGCCTGAATGCTGCAGAGAAGAAACCAAACCGGTTATGTCTAGGTGTGATTATAACCAAAAGGAATGTGCATCATCAAGATGAGAAATATTGTTTGAGTTGTCAGATTCATGTTTTTTGTCAGTTCTCAATGTTGACACGCATTTTATTTTATTGAAAGTTTAGACTTTTACACTATAGTTGCAGGGGAAGCCAGTGCTTGATTCAGGTGTTGCCTCACACATCTGCCTTTGCAGCAGGACCTGGGAACCAATTAAGGATTGCATGCCTGACTATTTTAATGGCAAAAGCACAAAAATAGCACCACTGTTTTCTCATTTCTGTCCAGCACAATGACACGGCCACCTGTAATGTATTCACATCAAGGAGCTGAAAGCACTTAAGACGATGATACTGATATCATAAAGAAGTATTCGATCCCTTCTCGCACAGTGTTGGACAAGCTCTAAGGCTCTTATTCATTTAAGGGGCTGAAATTGAAGAGCGTCTGGAGTTGCCTTTGCATGGATAACAACAGGGATAAACTGCTGCTGTCTGCTGTGGAGTCATCCCCATCAAAAGAGAGAAAGGAAGTGAGACCTGATTTTTTTTTTTTTTTTTTTTTTTNAAAAAAAAAAAAAAATTAGAATAAAGAACTCATAAGATTTTGGTGCTGATCCAGATCTGGAGGCGGATCCAGGATATTAATCTAATGATATATTAATCATATCAATAGATATAATTTGGTCCAGATTTGGATGTGTTTTAAGAACTACTGTTTCTCATGATTCAATAAATGAAGTTCTGTTATTTTTGTGAATTGTCTTCTCTTCTCAGGCAGCAAGGTGGTTAGCACTGTTCTTCACAGCAGGAAGATCATAGGTTTGAACCCCATGCCAACCTCAGTGTTGTTTCCATAGCTACACTTTGAAGCTCTTCTTTGATCAATCCCCACTTGAGCAGGAAATCAATCTGGTCCACAAGATTTAAAGGACCATACCGGCAACCATGCATGTTTGAGCCCAAAATAAACAACCTGCACACATGTTACATCACTGACAATTTCCAAAACATAAAACCATATTTTAGTTTTCCTGTTATTTTTTCAAATCTCATAATCTTTCAAAATCAAATGTTCAGGTGATACNATATTTTAGTTTTCCTGTTATTTTTTCAAATCTCATAATCTTTCAAAATCAAATGTTCAGGTGATACAACCACTTTAACATTCAGCATTTCATCTTCTACCACTTATGCATGACTGTAGAAGGCACGGTCATTTTAATTTCTCAGTAAAAGCCGTCTTTTCCTGGGACTATATTTCCTGGCGGAGTAATACATTGTCTTCTGTGCAGCTCTGTGTTGGATCAGTTAAATAAAGTTACTTTGACAAAAAAAAAAAGAAAAAACCCTAATAGACATGTCATTTGCTGTGATGGATTATGTATCTCAAACATGTTTTAAGTCTCTACAAGTTGATTTTAATAGTGTACTGGAATGAACTGAAACCAATGACAGTCTGGAAGGTAGGAAAAAAATCTAAAATTTCCTGCTAAAGTAATGTATTTTGGGAAATGGTTGTCATTAATGTAACGTGTATGTGGATTGTATATGTTGGGCTCAAACATGCACAATCGCCGGTATGATCCTTTAAGGATGTTCCAATTCTCTTATTTCATTTCCTCAGTTCCTCTGTCCTCAGGTCTTTTCCTCATATCTTTTCCTAGCATCTTAATTTGAGGGATTATAACATGAGGAACAATCGCAAGATAGGAAAACGTGAAAATGATGAAGAGCTTTGGAAAGCAACCGATGTTCTTCAAAAGTAGAGGAAGATTTTCATCACGGAAGTGTGGGATTGTTAAAAAAAAACCTCTTAACTTATTAGAATGCAACAAATTTTTGTGTGTTCTTGTTTGACCTTGGTAGAGCTTCATTTAGTACCCTCGTAGCTGTTTCTGTTATTGCTCCAGAACTTCTAGATATCAAAGTAAAATTTAACATCTCACAGATGTGCCGATGCAGAAACCTGTAGAAAATGGGGTTAGTAAATTACATTTATTATTCCTCTTGTCTGGTGGTTGCCTTACAACAAGAGTTTGATTCTGACTGGTCCTGTGTGTGTGGAGTTTGTATGTTCTTCCTGTGTCTGTGTGGGTTTCCTCTGGGTGCTCCAGTTTCCTCTCTCCTCCAAAAACATGCACATTAGCTGAACTGGAAACTGATGAAGATTTGAATGGGTTTATCTGTCTCTATCAGCATATTTACATTTTTGTTTTTTAAGTGGCTCGCATCTGATGCCTGTATTTACACGCTTTGACCTGAAGCCCAGATGCAGCTGCACATGAGCACATTTCTGAGACAGATGTAAAAATACTTCAATGGACAAAGATGAGAGAACTATTTACAAATATGATGAGCGGGTTAGAAACTTTCACATGCAGAGAGAGACATCTGATATGTTGTGTGAGCGTCTGTCTCCCATCGGGATACATATTTTCGTCGGTTAATCACGGAGGAGAAGCGAGTGGAGTTGAACTTTGCTGCTGTAACTGGAGCCTGTTATCACACACTAACACATCTATTTGACACAAACACACATCAGTAGTCTGATGTATATAGTATGTCCTCTACTTCTGTTTACAGAGAGTGGTTATCATATTGATCGCTTACATCATTTATATGCTGACATGGTGGAATGTTACGTAGGAGTTGGAATGGGAAGGAAATTCCAATCTGTATATTTAGACAGCAGTCACATTGATGGATATCTGATACGTATCGATTTATTTCCACATATGCAAGTGGCCCAAAATGTATATGAGAATATCTGATTCCATGTGGCTTTTTATCATTTACATCTTCACGAAACATATCTGATACGTGTAACATGTCAACAAAAGATCGGAATCAGGTCACATGTGCGTGGTCATGTAAATATAGCCTATGTATAAGCCCTGTGATAGGCTGGTGACCTGTCTCTGGCCCAATTACTGCTGGGATACTGGACTAAACAAGTAAAGCACCTGATCTGTGATGTGTTGTGACAGGTTCTGTAGTGGCTGTTTTACCACATCCTGATTCTATGGCCACTTTATTAGTGATTGACGTATCCAAGTAAATTATTCCAAATATTACAGTTCTGCTTCTTATCCACAGTTGAAGTCTGGCTGAACAAATGAACGAAACTTTATTTCAGAAAATGTCCAAAAAAACAAACAAACAAACAAACAAACAAAAAAACATGTACGTACGAGTAGACTTTAAATAATTCAGAAGGTTTTATCAGATGTTGGTCCTCTACAACTCGATAATCCAAATTATTATGTATTATGCGGTCAAAAGTTTATTATGTCCACACCTCAATCTCCTTCTTTTACACAACCGTCTAGTCTGCACATGCATATTATACTATCATAAAAAGATGAAACAATGATGGAAATAATGTTAATAATCAATGTTACTATAATTTAGCACACAAAAAAGGATTCCTGACACATTCCACCACCCAAACAACATCCAAAACTTAATTAAAAAAACTACATCAAAATACGATATTATATCAAGATAGGCAAGTTTCAAAGCCCAAATAATTCACAAATTTACTGAGCTCCTTAGTGTAAAAAAAAAAAAAAAAAAAAAAAAAAAAAAAAAAAAAAAAAAA
>VXCM01002587.1:117318-174853 GCA_014773175.1 Lucifuga dentata
CCCCTCCCCCCCCAAAAAAAAGCCACTTTTTTTCTTTTTAAAATCTCCAACTGATTTTGTTTTCTTCCATGTCCCCTTAGGGGTGTCTTTTTCTTTTTTTCTACTCACATTTTTTGTTGTTGTTGTTGTTGTTTGTTTTGTTTTTATTTTTTACAAATAACTCCTGAGGGGCTTGGTACAAATTAGCTCCTACAGGTGATTTGTATGTTTTAAAGGACACGTGCTCCGATTATCCCAGAAAACGAGTGTCAAGGGTCGCATCCTCTTCCACCTCACACCCCATTCTGAGAAAGCAAATGTGTTAAGTTTGATTCGCTGTCATGAAGTTGTGCTTCGGCGTTGCGTTGCTGTGAAGCCGTGACACTGATGAGTCCTCACCATACATGACACCATTCCATCCCATCTGCTATCTGTTGCTACATTCCCCGAAACTGTCAAAACACTTTCCCATTCTGCAAAAAAAAAACAAAAAAAAAACAAAAAAAAANAAAAAAAAAAAAAAAAACAAAAAACAAGTGAGTGATGTCAGCGATGGCTGACAGAGAAACACTGTGGCTTGGGCTGGAGGCGTTCCAGCTTGCTTTTTGATATTTGTGACAACGTTCAATCATGTCAGCATCTGGTGTAAACGGTGGAATTTAGATGCAGAGAGCAGTGGTACCTTGTGGAGGTGGAGCTGTTTGCTGATGTGTAAACAGGTATGAAATAGTGACTTAACCTTTCTGTAAAACCCCGCAGACCAATTTTCGGGGTAAACAGTTTTATTTTAAGTCAGGAAAAGTAGAGTCAAAAATGGCAAAAAAGCCAACGGAAGTTAATTTAGTTTCTGCAGTATAGGCTTTAAAAAAATACAGTAGGTTCTAAAATTCGAATTTATCTGTGTCTTTGAAGTGATCCTCCTCCATCTCCTCCTGAAACTACTGCTATTTATTCACCTCCCACACAAGCTGAGTCATCAAATTACTTATGATACTTCACAGATGCTTTGGAACGTGTCTTATTGTTTTCTTAACTACTTTTAAGTATCTTAAACAACTATTTTGGCACGATCATCGATAACAAGTTGGAACTTTGAAGTGAACACAGATGCTATCTGTAAAAAGGTTCAGCAGATGTTCTTCTTTTTTAGAAATACTAGTGCAGTGCCTATCCCAGCAATGAATTATTTTAATGTAAAGTTCTAATGACTTTTTCTCCATGTTTTATTGAATCTGTCTTGACTTGTTGTGGCTTGGTTTAGGCTCAACCTATCCAGCAAAAACAGACTGACAAAGCAGCTTCTAAGGTGATCAGGGTGCCGCTAACCCAGCTTGTTGTAATCTTTAATAAGCGCGTTATCAGCAAGGCAGATTCATACTCAACTGTCCTGATCACTCAAACTTTCTGAGGAGTTTGATCTGCTTCCTTCAGGCTGTCAATACAGAAAACTGAAATCTGGAACGTGGCGAGCCGGAGTTTCTCTTATTCCAGTTGCTGTTGACCAGTTAAACTTAGTTTCAAAGTTTCAAAGTGTTATTTGTCACTTGCAGTCATACGAGTATAACAGTGAAATGGTGGGTTCCTAGACTGCACTTCTTAAAATATAAAACATAAAATAAAATAAAATAAAGATAAGGCAACAAGAGCAAAATTGAAGAATTAAGTATGCAATCTATTTACAACAAACCAGCAGGAGAATGTATGTATATGAGTATCAAAAAAAAAAAAAAAAANAAAAAAAAAAAAAAAAACTTACCATGTTAGCATCACTTTATTGGTATTTTAATATTTTTTAGGAGCACTTTTTTATTATTTATTGGCTTTTTATCTGTAAGTTACTGGACATTTCATTCTTATATTGTGTTTTATTCAGAATTTTTAAATCCTTGCTATGGGGAGTTCTTCATCTTTTTGGTCTTTTGGTTGTACTATTCATGTACTTTGCTGCCTGTTTTTGCATACTAAATGTTACAATGTCTGTGCAAAGTAAATTTCTTATTAGGACATTTAAAGGACCATACCACCCATTTTGCATGTTTGAGAGTAATATATTCAATTTTCATACTTGTTACATGACTGACAATCATTTTCCAAAGGATTAAACCGTATTGCAGCTTTCCTGATATTTTGCAAAATCTCTTAACAAAATCAAATATTTAAGTGATACACCCACCTTAAAAATCAATGTTTCGCCTGCTAATATTACACAGCCTTATGAAGTCACAGTTGTTTAAATTGTTTGATAAATGTAGGTCTTCTTTTGGGACTATATTTCCCGGAGGAGACATACAGTCACTCCATGCTGTTTATTGAGCTTAAATGCTAAAATTATGAAACTTCAAAAAAACCTGAATATACGTGTTGTTCACGATGATGGATTACCTGTCTGTTACAAGTTGCTTTTAATAGCGTACCAGAATGAACTGAAGCCAATGGTGGTCTGAAAGGTAGGGAAAAAAAATTAATTCACAGTTCCAGCAGTATGCTTTGGGAAATGATTGTCAGCAACCTTACATGTATGAAAATTGAATATATTAGGCTCAAACATGCAAAATGGATGGTATGGTCCTTTAATAAACCATGAACCTTGAACCTTTTTGATATGTTTTCTTTCAGGGCTAATTGCTGATTGTCACACACGGGTGTGGCGACGTTGAAGAGAGCTGATGCTGTTCACCGTCAGCCGTAATTACGTGTACGAGAGCTGATTCACTTCTTCGTCCTCTGTTGTATTTTGGAGTTCAGTTCAAAACGAGTTCCTTTTTGTTTGGCTCAGTACGTCATGAATTGCCGCCTTGTATGTACTTACCGAAATGGAGTTTTTCCTCACATCTGATCGGTGTTTTGACAGCGGTAAACTGCAGCAAATTGTCTGTCATTTGTCTACATAACCTTGCCGTTTCTTGCCTCCCTTCACGGCTGAATCATACTTCAGCGCTTCCACTTGTTTGCTGATGGTGAGACGTGCTTGTTCATTGTCAGCGTCGGCTGACTGGGGGAGCTGCTTGCTACCCTCAGAAAACGCAGGTGAAAGAACGTATCTCCCACTGGCAGGAATTGGCTTCTAAATGAAAACTCGCTGAATAAATCTTGTCTGTTTTGTCTGTTTGCCGCGCCGTCGTCAGGCAGCTGTGCAGGCCTATTCAATGAATTCTCCACTTCATCATTTTCACATAACATCTTGTGCTGAAAGGACTTACAGGCTCTGTCATATGAATTAGAAATTAAAGGACATTGCCAGTGGTATTGTATGCTTGAGCCCAGTCTACACAATCCACTTACACGTTAGGTTACTACCATTTCCCACAATATACTACTGGAGTGGTTAAATTTTAGAATAGTTTTTCCTACTTTCAAGACCACCATTAGTTTCAGTTCATTCCAGTATGCCAGGGATGGGCAACTTAGATGAGGATGGGGGCCAGGTCATTCTCATGGTCAAAGATCCACACATTAAATAAAACAAAAAATAAGGGAGATTTTCTGGGACACCATCTCCCCATCCAATCAGATGTCATTTTCTCATCACCCTGACGTCTCCCAACGACCCTGCCTTCTACAATTGTGCAGAAGCATTAAGACGAAATGTAAATGGGTACATCTGATTTAGAAAGATTAGGGGATTTGGAACAATAACAGGAAAACTAAAATACAGTTTTATGTTTTATGTTGCCAAGTAGCTATCTATAGTGTATAATAATTTTGCCGTTGATAAGTAAGTAATTTAAGAAAATTAACGTCTCTGCACAAATGCACAACACCCGCTGTGATTAGTGATTAGTAACCCACATGCATTCAATGAGCAGAAAAATAGACACATTTATTCATTCTAAAGCAATTCAACCAAACACTCCTGTAATAAATACTGTCTTTATGAAATAAAGTTAGTACTCATTTATTTTATAGTATTTCTTAGCCCATCCATCCATTTTCTATACCCGTTTGTCCTGTTAAGGGTCATTTTCAACTAGAAAATTCTGACATCCCACTTTGACTGGAACGCAGCATAAGCTTTTCTCAAGCGTTTAGCCATTTTCCTGTCTACCCGTTAGCCTATTTACCTTTAATATAAGAATCCTGACATCATTCTGCTCTCAGGTTTTCAGAGTATCTGTCTTGATTTGTTTGCTCTCTGCTTTCCTGCTTCCTGAAATAAGGCTGAAGTTTGAACGCTGATTTCCTGCCGAGCTCTAATTAGCTTCTGTTCCTCCTTTATTGATTGCCATCCCTGCCTGCCCCGACTCATGACTCCACGTCCTCTTTTTTTTTTTTTTTTTTTTTAATAAATCTGTTTACTGTTTGCCTACTGAAGACTTATTGCTTATCCAAGTGAAGACTATTTGTGTACATTTACTTTGTCTTTGTTTGCATTTGAGTTCACCTGTAGCTCCACACAGCAATCCATATCAGCGCCAACTGAGATGTCTCGGCTATGCGATATTATGATTAATGACCTAGATTCTCTTTTGTCATGACTGAGGTAAATAATCAGTTAAGGCGCTGTTTGCACGTTGCATGCAAACTATCCTTCCCTTTTCACAAACGACAATGAGCGTGTTTAACTCCTGTATCCCTGTAAATGCAGCTTATTCAGCCTCTGTGGTTCTGAGAAGGCCGTGCTGCATTCTCTCTGGTTAAATTTGTGGCCTTCAAATGCCTTTGTTACACAAATGATTCAATTACTCCTACTTTTAAATGTGCGAGCAGAGATAGCATTTTGCTGTCAGAGAGGGAGGAGAGAATGAAATTAACCTCAGTTAACTCGCTGCGCACCCGACACTTGTATTACGGTTTTCCATTAAAACCCCTATCTTTCCTATAATGAATTCAATTCTTCTATGAGAGAAGAGTCCTGCATTTGCTCAACTAATTTTTGTTTGTATCAGGTGAACTCTCAAATGAAAGATTTGCTGACACCGCAGCACCAATTGCTATGAACGGCTATTAAAAATTTCAAAGTATGAAATAGGTGGGGGTTTTTTTTAAATTTTAACACCAATCATCAGTCAATGACATCACAATTACACTCCAGTTAGACAGAATTTTAACAGAAAAATTCAGATAACATTGAAAATCTATAATACATTCAGTGTTTGTTTGTTCGATGACATCTGTCATTTTTCCCATTCATTGTCATATACCAGGTTTAGAATTTTTGAGCAATACATTGATTATTTATAATAGATAGTGATGCTGTATGTGCAAGCTTGCATGATTAGGGAGTCTTGTTTGTGCGTGCGTGTGTGTGTGTGGTTAAAGGTCAAAGTTTCATATATGACTTCCTGATATAAACCCCAAACCAAGGATTTCCAGTTAGAGTTGTGTGGTTAGTTATTTTTCTAACTGGTCAAGGATTTAAGATTTAATCCCTACAGACGTTGTTTTTTGACCTAAAATTCAGAACTAAGTTAGAAACTACAGTATATACTCAAGTATAAGCTGATCTTGTGTATAAGCCAACCCACTGATTTTGACCTGCAAATTTAGATTTTTAAAGAAACCCGTGTATAAGCCAGTCCCTTGATGTTGTTCCATCAGTTTATTTGTTTAGCAAATTACCTGTTTTTCTGGGCATTGTCATAGTATTCCTGTGATTTTCTGAAAATAATCCATGTACCAGTAAACATGATATTATTTCAGCAGCTGATTGCCGTAACTGACCAATCACAACAGAGCTTACTGGCCGCTGCAAAATGTGCTGGATAAGATGTTTAGTCAGGAAATATCTCATTCTAAGGTATGATTTAAACTATTTTCCATGGGTATGGTAATGGGTAGTATTTCAACCCCTGGAAATTTCCTTCTCTGGACTCAAATTTGAATATCTTGTGTATAAGCCGACCCCTCAATTTGCGTTGTGAAATTTGGTAATAAAAATTTGGCTCAGTCCCTGGGTTATGAACGAGTTCTGTGCCCACGGCTGTACATAAGTCAGAACAGTTATGTAAGGTGTGTATCTAGCATATATATTTTGCTTAGGTGCGTATCTAGCGTATATATTTGACCTTTCTATGCATAAGAAACATGAAAGAAACACTTCCAGATATCCTAAAACATTGTAAACGTGATAATGTGTGTGTGTGTGTGTGTGTGTGGGGGGGNATAAAAAGTATGTTAACACTTAATCTGGCTCCTGTTGATGTCTTGCACGTCAGAAGAGGCATCATAAAGTAGTTCGCCGTTCATTATTACGAATTATTGTATGTAACTCAAATTTTTTATTTAATAGGCTTTATGGCGATTGGGTTCGTAGGTATGGGTTGTTCGTAAGTTGGATGTTAGGAAGTCGGGGACTGCCTGTACATAGTAATCCCTACAGAAGTTGCTTTTTGACCTAAAATTCAGAGCTAAATTAGAAACTACTGTACATGGAACAAAACAAACCAAACCAAACACAACGTCTACTAATTTTTTTTGTCAAAGTAACTTTATTTAACTGGCAACATGGAGCTGCATGGAAGACAATGTATGTCTCCACCAGAGAATATAGTCCCAGGAGAAGACGGCTTTTACAGAGGAAAAACGACCATCCCTTCTATATTTGGACATACAAGTTAGCAGGTAAAACATTGAATTTTAAGGTGAGTGTATCACCTGAACATTTGATTTTGAAAGATTAGAGATTTGGAAAAAAAAAACAAAAAACAAAAAAAAACAAAAAAAAACAGGAAAATTAAAATAAGGTTTTATGTTTTTGAAATTGTCAGAAACGTAATATGTATGCAGGTATTTATTGGACTTAAACATGCAAAACCTCCCGTGTGGTCCTTTAAAACAAGAAAACAAATAAAATACATGGTATGACGCAATATTGAAGGAGCATGACGTGACGTGGATGTAATAGTTGTGCTTGTTAGAATTGGCACTCTGCTGGCCATCTTCAGAGTACACCGCCCGAGGTGAAGGAAAAGGAGGTGGCTACTGCCAGGTGGGTTAATGGTGCTTGGCAATGTAATTACTCTCTCTGCACTGAAAGAAAGAACAAAGCTGTCCATGTGCAGTGAGGAACTGGACTAGAAAGTCTGTGTGGCCCCACAGTAGCCTCTACAAATGAATGGCTGATTAACACCTAGGCCGGAGTTTCTCAGGGATACTTAAGGAACTGTGCTCTTATTCCTTTTGTCATCAGTTCCCATTCAGATCTGACATTGCTCTTTCGGCTGTGAGGCAACAGCGGTTGTTTCAATGCAGCTGCTTCGGCAAGGAGAGGGACTCGATAAACAAGATCAGATTGCACAGACAGATGGGGATGAGCTGTTGCTATGGCAATGCCCTCACACCATCCCTAGAATCAAGATCCTTCATTGTGGATGTCAGGGACGCAGGAAACAGGAGCGCGAGCTGCTAAGAATTGGGACTGACAGACGAGCCAGAAGTCATCATGGCGATACTGAGTGGGTGCCACTCAGAGGGTTCGTGACCTGGTGGCCTCGAGCTCGGTGAACATGTAGTGTGTGCAGAAAGAACCATAGGGAGGAAAGTGGAGAATATTGTACCAGCACACAGAGTATGCATGTTTTATCATAACACAGTGAGGCAGATCACACACAAGCACACATAAACAGATGTACTCTTTCCCTGTCTCTGAAGCATATATGCAGTCTCTCTCTCTTAACACACACTCTTACATGTGCACACAGTCATATATTACTTTCCTCAGATCTTGGTTTGTAATTGAGACAGGCACTCACTTCACATGGATTTCAGCTGTCATACATCCATTTTTTTCAAGCCCAGACAATTTCTGTAGTTCTAATGAGCCTCATGCTCCCCGCTACATTATTTTCCCGTTTTTTTCGTATTCATTTAACTCTAAAAGCCTCCACCCCGGTACCACTGCTGTCACAAAGCTGTCTCTGGGAACTGCTTATCTGTAGACAAGCATTCAGGATATCGGGGAGGATTCAACATCAATACACGAAGTGTGCACGATGCAGACATCAGTGGCGTCAGTTAAGCGATGTAACTGAATGTCAGCAATTCCACTATGCTGAGAGACATGAGCGCCGTCGAGATGATGGGATGCACGTTGTCTGTGATGATAAATGGAATTATGTGTGTTTGCAGATGAAACGGCTCACGAGTTTCATTTGTTTGCGAATTGACACTTTCGATTTGGCGTCAAAATAAAGCGTCGGCTGCACGCGCCTGTGTCATGATTTACTGACAACCACAAGTCAAGTGATGCCGCACATTTCTTGAATGTTAAGTGTTCATACCTGTCATTCATGCCTGCTGCTATTGGAATCCTCAACATGAAATGAAAATCGAATCTTATTTATCTGATTATTGTTGTAGCTTTTTATTGCAAGGCAGACTTAGCAGTTTTATGATTGAAGTGGATATGTGGCTGAATATTGTTGGCAAAGTTAATGGAATGATTAACACACTTGCATAAAGTGACTGACACTATTTTTTGTTCTTAAAGGACCATATCATCCATTTTGCATGTTTGAGCCTAATATATTCAATTTTCATACATGTTACGTTACTGACAATCATTTCTCAAAGGATAAAACTGTATTTCAGCTTTCCTGATATTTTGTGCAAAATCTCTTAATCTTTTAAAATCAAATATTCAAGTGATACACCCACCCTAAAAATTGAAGTTTCTCCTGCTTATAGTTATGCAAAATTAGGAAGTCATGGTTGTTTAAATTTTTTGATAAACACAGGTCTTCTTTTGGGACTATATTCCCTGGTGGAGACATACATTCACTCTGTGCTTTTTATTGTGCTTAAACACTAAAATTACAAAACTGCTAAAAAAATCAAACAAAACAAACAAAAAAAAAAATACAAAACCTGAATACTCAACTTGTTAGCGATGATGGATTACCTATCCCAAGAACGTTTCAAGTATCAACAATTTTATTGATTTTAACAGTGTACCAGAATGAACTGAAACCAATGGCGGTCTGGAAGGTAGGAAAAACATTTTTTAATTCACTGTTCCAGTAGTATGCTTTGGGAAATGATTGTCAGTAATATAATGTGTATAAAAATTGAATATATTAGGCTCAAACATGCAAAATGGGTGGTATGGTGCTTTAACTTTAACTTTTTTTTTTTTTTTTTTTTGTTTAATATTTGTCCTATGTGTGTGTTACCCGTGTGGTAAAAGACAAATTTCAACTTTGCTTGACAATAAAGTTGTATTGTATTGCATTGTATTCTGACATTCAACAGCACATTCTACAGCAATGTGCCCACTACATTATGGGTAATGGAGGATAATCAAAGCTACATTTACATCAAAGCAGAAGGGGGGATATCACACAGGTTCAATATCACACAGTGGAGGTGATATGAAACATGCATCACTCTCGCTGTCAAAACCAGGCGCGCGCACCTGCATTACACTAAGAGTTAGCGAGCTCCCATCTACTCCCTTTAGTTTAGATTGAATGGATGTGAGGCGGAGGCCATTTTTATGCTGACAGCTCACTGTGCTGTAGGGACGGATCATCAGTCAAACCTCCTCCCTCCTACAGGGCAGCATCCTGCTCATTCACCTTCTCTTTTGCTCGCTGTCTTTCAGAGGAGGAGATGTGCTTTGGATACATAAGTGGAGAAGAAAAGAACTCGGAGCCAAAATAAATGTTGATCTTGGTGCCTCACTATCTCCAGTGCTCGATGAAGGAGGAGACAGAAAAACACACAGAAGAGGGGAAAAAAAGGAGTGTGTTGTATCACATTAAAAGCCCAGGGCATTCTTACCTAAGCAAACTGGTGCCGATATTATATCTGCTGTGAACAAGAGACACTGGTGAGGAGAAAAAAGGTCTGAAAGACTGAGGTGATACAAGGCACTTTAATGAATTCCCTAAAATATTATTACCTAAATTGCAAGCAGTTGTACCCTGCAGTGTAATTTATTTTATAGAATTCCAAAAAGGAGCTCTGGGCCTAATTGTGCGAGGGTTTTGTGTAGGTAGTGTTTATAAATCAACGCTTCCTCTACAGAGTACTTCTTGTTATTAGTCCATATTTTCTGTAATAAGACCATTAATTATCAGGCCCCTGTGTTTGTGCACTACTTTATTGTTTAGTTCAACCTGCTTAGCTGCTCTTTTGCAGGAAGGTAAGTAGCTTGTGGGAAGTTTTTTTTTTTTTTTTTTTTAAACCAGCAGTGAGCCACAAATTGAAGAATAATCAGCATTCTGTTCACGCTGCATAAAACAACACTGAATCAATTTGCTGAATGCATAGAAACACAAACACAAAAATGGAGTTATATGATAATGCAGTCAAGGGTGAAAAGCAAAAGTAAACAAATCTCTTATTTTAGAAGCTGGGCTTCAGTATTTATGATATTTTCTGGTCTAATCAGGCTGTCTGTGGCAGTATGGCTTCTTTTACCAAGGATGTTATTTTGCCAAGGATGTCTTTTTGTATATTTTTTCGTTAGCAGGATCACTCTAAAACTTATGAACCAGTTTTGCTGAAACATAGGCTGGATTCACACTACAAGTCTTGATGCTCAATTCCGATCTTTTGCCGATTTTTGGTTCAACGTATTTACATTTTCTTTTTTAAGTGGCTCATATATGATACCTGTATTTACATGTTTTTACCTGTAGCAGCTCGGATGCAGCTGCGCATGCATACATTTCTGAGACGGATGAAGACAAAATGCTTCAATGGAGAGAGAACTATTTAAAAATATAACCAGCGGGTTAAAACTTTCAAATGCAGAGAGAAACATCTAATATGTATCTATATATCTAGTATGTATCTATATGTGAGCATTTATTTCTCCCATCTGGACATGTATATTTGTTGGTTAATCAAGGAGGAAAAGCGGGACTTTTGCTGCTGTAACAGGAGCCTGTTATCACACACTAACATGTCTACTCGACATAAACCCACATCAGCATGTCTGATATATATATAGTATGTCCTCCATTTCTGTTTACAGGGAGCAGTCATCATATTGATGCTTACATCATTCATATGCAGACAAGGGTGGAACGTTTTATAGGAGTCAGAATGGGAAGGAAATTCCAATCTGTGTATTTAGACAACAGTTGTATTGACATATAACAAATATGTATCTGATTTATTTCCACATATGCAAGTGGCCCAAAACAGATCTGACAATATCCGATTCCATGTGGCTTTTTACCATTTACATCTTCAGGAAGCATATTGGATATGTGTCACGTGACCAAAAGATCAGAATCAGGTCACATGAGGTCATGTAAATCTAGCATTAGTGGAAACGTGGGGCATGGTGCAACGTTTCGGAGCTGATCCAGATCCACGCATAGAGCTAGAAATTTATAAATGATTTTTAACTTTGCACACTTTTCCATTTTAAGTAATTTCACTGATCTCAACAAAAAACAAGACACTCAAAGAGCACATACCTCTGCCAAGGCTAACAAAATCCTCAATGCCCCCATCACCACCAAAATAAGATCTTCTTTTGTTAAAAAGAAAGAAAGAAAGAAAGAAAGAAAGAAAGAAAGAAAGAAAGAAAGAAAAGAGCTACCATACTAAATTTNAAAGAAAGAAAGAAAGAAAGAAAGAAAGAAAGAAAGAAAGAAAGAAAAGAGCTACCATACTAAATTTAATTGAAATCTGGCCCCATTAGCATTGATTTTATAGCCTAACAAATTCTTCTGGATCCTGGATCAAGAATATGATCCATATCACCTCTGAAAATTAATCACTTCTTCCTTTTGAAATTATCTGTCTGTCCTCCACATTTCATCCATATCCCCTTCATAACTTTTTGAGACATCCTAGTAGCAAAAAGACAAAGAAACACAGCTGATTACAGATATTGATCTGGATTTGGGGTATTAAACAAATGGGTAACATTCAGTATACGGCTTCACTGCACATTTCCAAACCTTCAGCAAAGATGATGCCGATCCAGCAGTATAAAGCAGTTCTGACAGATTTTCAGCATTCTGCATATAGATCCAGAAGGTTGTGTCTGCTACGCCTTACAATAAATATGAATCATAATTTTTCTTTTTTTTTTTTTTTTTTTTTTTTTTTTTTTTTTTTTTTTTTTNAAAAAAAAAAAAAAAAAAAAAAAAAAGCTAAATCAGAGAAGTGTTAGGCTTTGGCCTCTGAGTGACCCCTATTAATGTAGACAAATTAAGTCATTTGAAATCTGCAGATTTTTTTTTTGAGCTAAGCCACACTGTTTTAGCACTAAACTGAATGTTAGGAGTTTCTAAACCTCCTCACACACAGAGAGAATGATGTTAACATTTAAGACCACAAGAACCGGCCATTATTGGACTTAATTAAAATCCAGCGGCCAGTCTTTATTCTAAAACAGGCCGGTTAAAGGAGGCATCAGCAGAAGCCAAACCTGAAAGGAACACTGCTTTGCAGCTTGATATGCTGTCATAAATATTTATCACATTCAAGGCGGGAAACTATTTTAAAACCCTAATGGATCAAAACTGTACAAAATTACAGCCTGCTTTTTGTCTTGACATTTGCAATAAAAATAATCACTTCTTGGCATTCAGAAATGTGAATTATAACTCCTCCTCCCTCAGATCTTCTCTAGGAGAATTGCTCTGTGAGTGTTTCTATCCTCTTTTGGCTCAGGCAGCCTGACATTGAAAGTCTGAGCGACTAAAGCGAAGCAGTCAAAGCAAGTGCGTACACAGAATACACAGAAAAAGCACTGGAGCTGACTTTGTTTGCTTGAGACTATAAATGATGACAGAGTTGTTAACTTTTTTTTTATTTTTACATGTAATTTCTTTGTCTTTGCCAGTAGGGACTCTATTTAAACTATCCTATGCATAAATCTGAATTTGTCACGTCCATATTGTACCTCAAATGCGCTGTATGCATAAGTTCATGAGCCAAATTTGAGAGGAATCAGATAAAGCAAACAATCTCCCGTGTTTTGTATTGAATCTCATAAAAAATGTATGTGTTTGTAGAAAAACTCTCTTGGAACTAACTTTCACATTTATCTTCCAGAAACTGCAAGTCTCGGTTTTTCTCTTTTTTTTCCCCAGTTGAGTCACTTGTGGAACCTGAAAAAATGTGCAATACAGCACATGGCATGTTGTTAACTCTGCTCTATCCCAGAGTTAAGCTTATTTTCTGATTGCGTCCGCATTGTACGTGGTGCCGAGGATCTATGAGGAGAGAGTGAAGGCTCTCTGAGGGCTGAATCGAAACAAAACAGAGGCCAGTGCAGAGATATACAGTAGAAAGACGTATGATTTCACAATCGAATCCTTAAAAGAAAGGTCTCGGAGGATGTGGCGCAGAAAATATGTGCAATTCCCAACATATACTGCAGTTGCACCAACAGAAATTATACCCTGCAATAATGTCATGCATGCTGAAAATGCAGTTGAGAGCATAAATAGCATAAAAACTGCAGAACTGGCTTCTAAATCGAGCTTAGCAGATTCCTAAATAGCCAACATTGACTGATTTGTTGATTAAGCTTGAGTGTTTCAGATAAAAGGGGTGATCGTCCTGCATCTCCTGTTAGTGCTGCAGCACCCCTGTCATTGGTACTTTGACAAAATAAATACAACAAAATTAGAAAGAAATTTGACCGAGATTGCGTGAAAACGGCAGCTCTCAGAGAATGCAACATGCAAATCGAGCTCGTGAAATTCTGCGCTCGTGCATATTCACGCGAACATGCAGGCTTGCGATGCGATCTAGCAAAGCTGAAAAATGTTCATTGCTTTTGCCTGACAGTGACCAATCAGTGGGGATTACATTGATGGACCAATGAGCTAACAACATACTACTTAGTCACTGGCAGATAGATGGATGAACATTTGATCCTGGCTGTCTTTGATTTCCCTGAAATCTACTAAGAGGGAACTTGTTCACACCAGCCAGCGGGAAATAATCTCACTGTATTTTTTGTGTTTTTGTATTCATTAATATAAGTTTAAACTGGGTAGGGGTTGTGTTTATTGCATTGTGGCACCAGGTTATATTCTACTTCCGATCCGACTTTGTTGTCTTATTCTAAGGCAACTGTCGCTCTCTAAGCATGGTTAGACCAGTGATTCACTTTGGAACTGTGTGCATTGCCTGTTGTGTGTCCAATTCATCACATGGGGGCAATGTGTTTCGCTGATCGTCACCCGTTCATCACCTACCGTGTGCCGAGCCTATTTTTGTCTATTCACAGAACTTATTAAGGCTCAGAGCTGTAAGGTTAAAGTTGGTTATTGGGGTTACTGATCTTAAGCTTTGATATAAATATATCTCAGAGAACTCTTGTAGCTGTTATACTTATCTGTGCTTGAAATCAGCTCCTGTGACACATTGGGCCAGATACATGGTTGGTAAACCAGTGATATGCCATGTGGATATGGGCAAATAAACGTGTTACCGGCATCTTTTAGCGTTTGCCTTGAAAGAGGCATTGCTACAGTATTTCCTAATTTACATGTCAGAAAAGCGATTCATAAAACACACCGTCACACAAAAATTAAGATGTGTTTCATTCTGGTGGTAAATTTCAGTGGTGTGAAATCTGAGTGACTTTTTAAACTGTATTTGTCTCATGTGTTTAGTGATCAGTAACTTTGATAGATAAACTCACTCTGCTGCTCAGTCAGTTTTTAAATGGTGAATTTTGATCCAATCTCACACACTTTCTCATGGCACTCAGTTTATTCATAACCTCATCTGCTGCTCTGTGCACATCTGTGTGTCTCTCTCACACACACACCACCCTCCACTCCCCTGTAACAGCGCTCACACACTACAGAGGTTAATATGTGTGTTTACCTGTTATTTTAGTGTCAATCATTTAAAATGTGGAGCTCTAAAGCAGAATTTATGTTTCCTTTGCTGGTTTAAAGTGTCAATGTGGCTTTAAAACCACATGAATCAAGATAAATTGTGGCTCTTAAATATGAAGCAGCTCATTACAACACTACCTTAATGTGACATCGGTGCGCTTGTTAATGTAAGACAAGCTTTATGAATGAGCTTCAATTATCACATTTAGTGCAACGCTGTGTACTTAGCATATTATTTTTATTATGAATCTGGCCCATTGTTTATTATTGGCATGGTCAGCACCACGGACAGCGTGCAAACACTCCACCTAGTCAAGCCATTCTGGAATGTTTTATCAACCTTGCACATTCATAACGTCATTCTGCTCAGGCCATTTCTGTCCAGGCATCATTTACTATCTGCCAAGCTCCGGTGATGTTTGCTTTTCTAAAATACTAAGAGAACAAGGAGGCTCTACAGCTGAAGACCGCGACCTGCTCTGAACCCTCCAAATAATCTTTTTCACAGGTCTGACAAGCATTAATATCATCATTTCAAGTTCTACAGCATTTCCACTTAGTCCACATCCCTCTAGTGCCTGCTTCTTATGCCGTTCCTTTTTCTGTGACTTCAGTGAGGGAGCTGTGATATAAGGCGACACAAGAGCAGCCAAACTTGGCATGAAAGTCAGCTCGAGCTGCGTCTTGCAGAAAGAACCATAGATTCAGCTCTCGATAATAGCGTCTGCCAACAAAAGCACAACACGCGCTGTCTCTAGATCCATTTTTGGCGTTTAATCACCCAAACATAAGGCAACAACTCTCAGCCTGCATCTCCACAGTTTCATCCTTAGAATTTCACAGTAAAACTTTGTTCTGGGGTAAAGTTTTTACTTCAGTTTTCTTTCTTGGAGGCAGACTTCACTTTTCATCACTTTTTATAGCCTGGTGACATCTAAAGAAAGCAGGAAATACCTATTAGATGGAGTTGTATCAGGAATTATACTGCCTCTTTAAGATGTGAATGTGTCCAAGCAAGAATATTGTGAATCCCTTAAGTTTACCAAGGATAAATGTGCTTGTTTGTGTGTGTGTGTTTTGAATTTATGAAGACAAATCTCAGGAGAGTAGAAAGAGCACATTAAACCACCAACTTGAAATAACGGCATAAGTAAAATTAACTGCCCTTAAAGCATTTTCAGACCTGTAGTCTGTTTGCTCTCATCCAAATCCGGGACCAAATTGTGTCAATGTTATATTTATGAACCAAATATATCAACAAAAGCCATGTGACAATGCTCGCTTTGTGATTGGACAGAAATGGAACAGGAGCAACAAAATCCCCAGTTTGATAAAAGCAGACTAAACCAAGTGAGAAAAGGCTCTTAGCATGTTCTCTCATTTTCTAACCGTATGCTAAAACTAAGGAAGCTTTTTATAGAACTTTCAGAAATGATTATGGTACATATACATCGTATACTGTAAAGCAGTAGTTCTCAAACTGTGCTATATGTACCACCTGTGATACTTATAGCAGCCCCTGGTGGCATACTGGATTGATTGGGAAAATGGGAAAATCAAATCAGAGATAAAGGTGGATAAACAGTCTTTAATTGGGACGATGACAGAAAAAAAAAAAAAAAAAAANAAAAAAAAAAAAAAAAACAGGAGATGAACAGCAAAGATATACAGTTCTGATTATAGGTGAGCAGAAGAACACAGGCAAACAACTCTATCTGATAAAGGCAGAGGCTGATAATCACAATAACAGTTCCAGATAAACAGATAAACAGACAAACAGACCCAAAGAGCTAGGACAGGAAATCACAAAACCAAAAAGGCCTCAAAAAAAGACAGGAAGCAACAGGATCAAAAACAGCAATGGCTACATGTACAGCAAAAGCAAGGCGACTTCTTACTTGGAAAGATGCGTTGGAACGGCATTTGAAGTCGGAGCTCCGGCTGGGAAATTTGGACCAAAATGATCTACCCCGACTTGCCGAGTATGATGTCACTCAACATGGCAGCGCCAGTGGAAGTGAGCTTTATAAATGGAAATGACCAGCTAACAGGCAAATAAAGTATTTTTCTTGCTCAAAATTGAAAGAAAAAAGTCAGAATATATCGCGAAGTTAACTGTCTATTTTGTATAATAACTGTTTGCCATTGATACATAAGTGTAAATAATTTCATATTACTTCTCTGCACAAAGTTTAATACCCACTGTGATTAATATCATTGTAAAACAACACAACCAAACAGTCCTGTGGTCTAACTTTACTTTAGTTAGCATTTATTACTAAGTTTAATTAATTTTACAGTATTTATTGGTTTTCAGCCATGCTTTCTTGATTACATTTGGCTGGAACAGTTTGAGATTGGAAGTTGGGACTTACAACTGGGAAAAATTGGACTTCTGAGGTCTGTCTAAAGCAGCATAAGTAGACACAAACTGATGAGGTAATTGGCAGCAGGTGTGGGGATCAGGTGACCAAGGAGTGGAGGGAAAAGCAGATCAGCAATAGGTCAGATATTCAGGTGAGGAATCAGAATGATAAACTCGGGAGTGAAGGACAGATAAGGAATTGCAGGTTCAGGTGCTCTCCCCCTTTCTGTTCACCCTGTACACATCAGACTTCACATACAACACAGACCACTGCCACATACAGAAGTTTTCTGACCATACAGCCATCATCAGACATGTATCTGATGGGAACGAACTGGAATACAGGGGGATCATCAAGGATTTTGTTGACTGGTGTGGGATGAACCATCGTCACATCAACGCCAGCAAGACAAAGGAGATGGTGATAGACTTCAGGAGGAAGTCACTCCCGACCACACCGGTGAACATCCAGGGACTGGACATCGAGACTGTGGAGTCTTACATATACCTGGGTGTTCACCTTAACAATAAACTGGACTGGTCCGTCAACACAGATGTCCTGTACAAGAGGGGCCAGAGTCGACTCCATCTGCTGAGGTGACTGAGGTCGTTTGGAGTGTGTAGGACTCTGTTAAAAACTTTTTATGATACAGTGGTGGCATCTGCCATTTTCTATGCAGTGGTCTGCTGTGGAGGTGGATGCACTGACAGGGACAGGACCAGAGTTAACAAACTGGTGAGGAGAGCTAGCTCTGTGCTGGGATGCTGTCTGGACTCTGTAGAGGAGGTGAGTGACAGGAGGATGTTAGCCAAGCTGACATCTATCATGGACAATACCTCTCACCCTCTGTATGAGACAGTGAGGGACCTGAGCAGCTTCTTCAGTAGCAGACTGATACACCCCCACTGTAAGAAGGAGTGCTACCGCAGGTCCTTCATCCCAACAGCAGTCAGACTTTTCAGTGATACAACAACATGATGTAACCCTGCTGTGTGCTGTTGTTGAATACCATAAGTCATGTACAATAAGTTGCATTTATATTTATTGGGAACTGTGCAAACATGCATTTATATTAGGTGCAGTTATTTATAATCAGGTGCAATTTCTCCTGCCGTTCAATCCATATTGTATGTAGTGTTTCAAAGTCATTTCAATTTCACTTATGTATATAACATATTTAAGTTGTTTCATTAATGTATATATTGTTTTATATTTTCTTGTATTTAACTGATGCACAGTGTATTTATATTTTCTGAGTGTCCTTTTTATATTTTTTCACTTGTTTCCCTGCACCCTGAATCCAAAGCTGCTGTAACAAGGGAAATTCCCCAGTGTGGGATTAATAAAGTTTACCTTATCTTATATTTCATGACAGAAATCAATGGAAATTCTGGGACTGTCACAAATTATTTGCAAATAAAACAGGAGAACTACTTTTAAACATTTAATTATTATTGTGTTTGTGTGTGTTTGAAGAATTTTACCAATTCAGTCAAATGTGCAGACAATGCACTTCTGTTCTATGTTGGAGTGTGCAACATCTCAGTTCTCAATTTTAATACAGCACACACAAACGTAGTTTTACTGTGATTTTTCTTAGAATTGGTGGCTTGTGGTGTGTAGATATTTTGGTTTGCTCAGAACTCATTCAAAAAGTTTGAGAACCATTGAACTATAAATGAGGCTCACAAATACAGTTATACAAACGTATGCATGTGTTTAGGGTCAGTATTGCCAGAGATGGGGACTCGAGTTTGCGACTCGTCTCGAGTAGCACTTAAGTCACTCCTAAATTGACTTCCAACTTGACTTGCAACCCACCCTTTTTTAACTTGACTTGGACTCACTGAAAATGACTCGCGTACATTAATAAAAATTCTGAAGTGTTTTCCCAATTTTAGTTAAATGTGCTACAATAAAGCTCAACAGATCCAAATGGCTCCAACCTAGATATTACCTACAGAAAGTAAAAACTCTGTTTGTCCTACTAACAGACAGGGTGTACTTACTTCTGACTGACACTGTACATGCAGAATCCAAAGAGTTCAAACTTCCAAACAAATGAGGAAGTGCATAAACTTGAATCCTTTCCTGCCATGACTTCAACAAAAAGAAGCTTCCTGACACCAATTCCTTTGCACTTTGCAGTAAAAAAAACAAGTCTTGATGATTTTTTTCCATTACCATCTTTCCCTATGCAGAACAGTCTATACAGTGTTAGAAAACATGTCTTAAAATAAAAGAAATAATTATGGAGCTCTTTTTAAGCTAAAACTAAAATAAACTTAAAAAAAAAAGAAAAAAAAAGAATGAAATAAATCAAATTTCTGAAGTGCATTGTTTTGATACCTCCTTTTTAAAACTGTATTTTCTACTGTTTTTATTGTTTGTTTTGGCAGAAGCACTTATGTATTTGATTCAAAGCATGCCCTTTCCCCTGTAGAAAGGGTAGAAGGAAATATTGTTTGTTTCTCATATCACATAAAGCTAAATCTCCCCTGACTTTACTGTAACATCAGATGCTGTAGTTGATTACACAACCAGTCTGAGAAAGACGAGCAAAGACAAATAAAGTGAGCTGTTGATTTTGCACCATGTTCAGTTTTGGCCCATATGCATGCAAGCGTGGTCTTTACTGTGTGAATGTGACAGAAAAAACTGTGAAAGGTATTTGTATTTGCATACAAATACCTCACACTTGGTCACCCTTTATGTTAAATTAAATAACTTAACCTAGCAAGCGTCTTAGATAAAAGGGGGCTATCTGAAAGTTTTGGCAATATTTAGGTATTGTTACACACAAACGTTAATGTAGAAAGATAAACAAACTCTCTTTTCAACCAGACCTGCTGCTTATATCACCAGAATGTCACTAACAATATCACTGCTGAGGAAAATAATTCTAATCAACATATTTAATGACAGACAACATAATTGGGCTAAGGCTAGTTAGCATTAGCTTAATGCTAGCATGCTCACCTATCCGGGTGAGTTTTCAAGTGTTTTATAAAGTTGGACATCGTTGTCTTTTATGATTTTCCCACACTGTTCACAAGAGGCATTTCTTCTGTTCAGCTCCAGGGACTTATAATGCCTGTAGGATGCAACGTTTGGGATAGATCCTGACGAGAAAGCCATGCTGCTGGAGACACCGCTAACGTCATGTCTCCCTGGTGCTAAACAGCTGTGCTCACAGCCGCCACCGTGATGTGTTTAGGGATCGGGGAAAGTTGTAAAACTGAATGTTTAGTTTCTGTAGAAATGTCCACACAGCGTCTCAAAGACTCTTAACTAATCTTCTACATAACATAGTTTCACAGTAAGTACACCCCTGGTCAAAACAAAGCAGCATGGCAGCAGATGAAACTCTTTTAGTACAGACACTTCCTGTTTTAAGAAATTGACACCAAGATAACAGTTATATCTGTAACATTAATCTCTATAGGGTTAAGGTTTAGGGTTAGGGTTGTGATCAGTGTGTGTGTGTGTGTGTGTGTGTGTGTGTGTGTGTGTGTGTGAGGGAGACAGATGTAGTGCACAGCAGATGAGGCTTAATGAAGAGGCTGAGGACCACAAGAATATGTGAGTAAAAATAATAAAACACACCACTGAAATAAACTGATCAGCTGAGTGGGCTTATCTATCAAATATATTGATCGCTGTTGTTGAAGCATCTGTAAAGGTTCTAGTCATCCAGGTCATTGGATATGCAAGTCAAATGGACTTGTTGAGTCTTAATGACTTTGCGCCACTCATCCAAGTAGCTTCTTCAGTTCTGAGTCAGTAAGCTATCTTTTATCCTCTGAGAGTCGTTCACACCTTGGGCCAGATGAATCCTTTGGTCACATGGCAGAGAGTCACATGACTGCCAGGTGACTCTAGAAGCTACTTGGCTAAATGGCAAAACAAGTCAGGCTGCCTTGAACTGCTACTGCTAGTCCAACATTTTGGCCTCGGACTCCGCTAGCGTATGCTCACACAAGTTCTGTTTGTACTATGTTTTGGTGTCCGCTCAGGAGGGAAACAATCGGGGGAACACACACACACATTCCCTGCCTGCTGCACCTTTACAAACCGGTCTCGTTGTCGTGAATCTGAAATTCATAACCTGTCCACTAGCCATCACCTAGGAGCTCCCCGGTTTTGACATCTGCCCTGATCTCTTCACCTGATTCCTGTTCCCTGATTTTCCCTCCGCTGCAAGTCACCTGACATCTGTAATCACCCATGTCTATACCTCCCCTCTTCCTTTGTCCTTTGCCAGATCATCTTGTGTTCTTGTCTTTTCAGTTTATGAGTACCAAGTGTCTAGCCAGTTTTCAGTTTCCTATTTCTTGCCTTGCTCCCAGTTTTATTTATTTATTTATTTATTTACCCCGCATCTGTCCTGTTCACAATTTCTCAAATTTCCTTGACCGTGATTCTATTCTCTGTATTTTGTGATTTTCTCTCAGCTCTGTTTGGAATTATCTGCCTGATCTCTAAGTTTTCCCCTGCCTTAGCCTGCTCTCTTTTTGCCTGCTCTTTTCATTAAAGACTGTTTATCCAAGTTTTCCTGCTTAAAGCCTGCATTTGAGCCCTCACTCCCAGAGCCTATCCCTGAGGTGCTTCCACTTATGCCTGCACATATTTTCCTCTCTTCACAATATTAGGCTAACTATTCAATTATATATATGCGGCCAGCAATGGATCTCCTAAGACAACCTCTCCTCAAGCGCAGCGTCTATGTTTTTATCTAGAGCATGCACAGTCGGAGCCCGATAGAAGCAGTTACAAAAAAAATTGGAGGTCCTTGCAGGGGTCTGTGCATACACCATCTGATGTAGCGATGGTGAGACGAAGCCTCGTGAAGCATTGAACCATTATGGCAAAGTGGTTCGAATAATGGTTCATTTCTTGATACTTCATGTAAATGCTGCACCATCTGCTGACCAGAGTGTGAAACAGATAAAATGAAGCCTTGTGACATAAATACAGTAAATAAAATAAAATAAACCAGTTGTGATGTTTTTTTTTTTTTTTTTTTTTTTTTGTCTTTCCTGGGTGGAATATATAGAAATGACCATTCAAAACATGAATGTGTATGAAAACCACAAACCCTTATAAGTAGTGGACTAAATGTGTACAGAGTTCTTTAGGTAAATGTTTTTATAAGTTAATAGTGATCCACTGTGAACTGACTAAATAGTGCAAATGTTGTAAATTGATTCCAAATGACCACTAACATTCTTAACCAAAAATGGTAAGAATTTGCCATCATTTTCAATGGTTTTATATAGATAAGACAAATCTCGTGGTGGGATACAGAGCACTTCCCAGTTCAGTCATGTGGTACGGGAGCGCAATGAGGCTTCAGATGCCATTCATCTAAACTGAAACACGCCTCAACACGTGCTTCATGGAAAACTTCCTTGACTACTCGACACACACTTCAAAGCTTCGGCACCTCACGTAACATCACTCTGACGTAAGCAGATGACAAAATTGATATCACATGGACCCTAGTGGACTGTTGGGCTCTTGAACATGTGGAAATTGGCCTTCACTGTAATGCAGTCTGATATATATTTTTTAAATATCAGTTCATTAATGCATTAATTCATGTTTTCTTCAGTACACAGTCAATCTGGACCCACATGTTCTTCCAAATGTATCCTCACTTTAATCACGATATTCAGAAAAATGCTGATTGGTACCCAGAACATGTGCATCAGTGGGCTCATGCAATTAACTCGTGTTTTGATATTTGCGGTACACTTTATGACACAGCTGTCTGTCTCTGTGTTTTCAGCTACTTCAGAACACAGCTGGTTGTACCAGTCAGACGTCGTGTAATTAGTCTAATTTATTATGACTGATGGAAACAGAAATGATCTCAAACCTCCACACCAGACACCCACCACCATCTGCTCTGTGCTTATTCTTTTTGTTGTTTGGAAATGATGATGCTGATCAGCAGACAAATCAGTATGTCTGTCTGAAACACACACTTGATGGTTCATTTATGGCTTATATGTCAGCAACCTGGTGAATCATGAATGAACTACAGTGCTTGGTCACAGCCACTTTACAACATATCTGCAGTTTAGTTTTCAGTGTACTTTCATTATTTTGTTTTTGGCAAATATTTTTAACCTTCCAGGGTCTTACATCTAATTTAAATTTCAGTTGGCAGTTCAGTGGCAAAATTTGACATTTTTTGCCACCTACAAAGCTATACTCTAAAAAATTCTTTATTAGACATGATGGCAAATCTTTACTTAAATCTTGAAATTTTTATCTTGTTTTCATAAGTGTTAATAAAAATGTCTACAAACTTAAAGTAAATTAGATTCTTGAAATGTCTTTCTTTTCTACTTTATGCACAAAAAAAAAAAAAAAAAAAAAAAAAAAAGAGGAAATTTTTAAAAAGTCTATGGACAAAACATCTAGATTCCAAAAAATGATTATTTCTAGAAAATAATTTAAAAATTTAAAAGAGATTTTTGATTTAATTTATTGAGATTGTCTCCCCTGATTTTAATTAGAAGAAAAATCTGAAATGAATTACTGATTCCGGATTACAGAACAAAATGAATCAGGAAAACTTCCCTCAAAATACCACCAAAAAAAAAAAAAAAAAAAAAAAAAAAAAAAAAANAAAAAAAAAAAAACAAAAAACAACAACTTAATTTTCATGTGGATCCATTTTTTTTTATTGAATCCTTCACACTCACTCTGCAAACATCAACAAATGACGTCTCAAAAATGCCATTTTGCTTTATTTTAGATGGCAAATTAAACCACAATTAATTAAATAAAACTACAAAAATTACTTCAGACTTCAGAGAATAAAGTTATTGATTATATGTTACAAACTATTTGATGCGGGTTAATCTTATTTTCTAAGTTTGGGCTTTTTAAGAGGCTTGATGACATGACTTCTGTTTATTTTCTATCCTCAGTTGACTTTCTGTTAATTGCGTGGATGCACTGCTTTTTCCTCCTAAATGAGCTGACATTATGTGGAAACAGTATCACTATCCCTGTTTTCAGCAGCTGGTAGAAAAATGGACTGTCAGCCATCAACAATGGCCCTTCAGGTGATTTGAATTCCTTCAGAGAGTCATCAAAACCATCCAATTATACCAGTAATGAAATCAATTTAGCGATTAAGATAGAAGGAGCAGGTGGCCGCCACCACGCCTTGCTGAAAATCCCTTTCTTGAAGTTAATGAGCCACTGAGATGAGGAAGCGTGGTCTCTCTGTGTAAGTTTGAGGGACTTTTGTAAGTCTTTATATTTATTAAGCTGTCTTACAATACCTGTGGATGGTTCTGTGGCTTAACACTATGCAGCCTGTGGTCATCCTGCTGTAATTATCAGGGTGTTAAAATGGCAGTGGGTAGAGTTTATTATTCTGGAAAGCACAACAGAAAGGCATTTTTGCACCTGGTAAAGTAATCATTAAGTCGCTGATGGGATTAATCAAAAACTTTTCAACAACCATATGATATATTGTTGTCATTTGCTGCAATTACGCAGTGACAAGCTTACGTATTTTCCCTTTAATGCGAATCCAAACATATTTTAATATGTATCCTTCACCTCATCAGTGCCTCCTTAACATTATAGTAGCAGCATGTGTCAACGCTGAAAGTCCCTAAATTCACCAATATGTGTCCAGCTGAGACCATGACATGGTGGGTGGGCCAGGGGAGAAATCTGGAGCAAAATGGCTCCCAAGTGGATAGTCATCAGTCTGTGAACACTGGTAGAGCCACACCAGCTGTGGATGGCCGTTCCTGAAAACAAAGAAAGGCCATCTTTCAGGGCTGCAACCTTAGTGTGGTCAGTGCTAGGCAGATTTTCAAGCTCCATAGAACACATGCTGACAATACGTTTAGAGATAGTAGACACACACACACGAAGGTAAGACATTATTTGTGAGGACATGGTGCTTATCACCATCATCATTCCCTGGAGGTTGAATCCAACACTACATGCTTAACCTCAACCTTTACCCAAACCTGAACCTTAAGTCCATCCTGTACCCACTTGTCCTATTCAGGGTCATGGGGGTTTGGAGCCTATTCCAGCAGTCATTGGGCAAGAGACAGGGTTCACCTGGACAGGTCATCAGCGAATCACAGGGCTGATGCATAGACAGACAAACTTATTTACACCTACGGTCAATTTAGAGTTTCCAGTTCACCTGACCTGCATGTCTTTGTGTCTTTGGAGGAGATGGGAAACCAGAGCACCCGGTGGAAACCCACGCAAGCACAGGGAGAACATACAAACTCCACACAGAAAAGAGTTGGATTAGAACCTAGGACCTTCTTACAACAGTGCTAACCACCAAGCCACTGTGCTGCCCCTTAAATCAAAGTTGTAACCATAAAATAACTTGTAAAAGTCCCCATTGTAGAAGGTAAGACCCACAGTGTCACTGAGTGACACTGTGGGTCAGATATTTCACTGATATTTGTCCCCATAACATGAGCAATACCCAGAGATGAACACAAGTCACTGAGTTCAAGTCTGAGTTAAGTCTGAAGTCTTTGAGTTAGAGTCCAAGTCAAGTCTCAAGTCTCCATGATAGTTCCAATTTGATGTTAGTTTATCAAAAAAAAAACAAAAACAAAAACAAAAACAAAAAAACAAAAACAAAAAAAAAAATGAACGGCCTGTATTTTTTTCTAGTAACTGATTGGACTAAATAAGAGCCACCATTAGATCTTAGACTTACTTACAAAATAGTTATATTTTAAATTAAGAAAAACTACAGTTAACAATTCAGTTTCAATCTACAAATGTATTTTTCACTTACACAGTTCAAAAACTGCCTCAGAGTCCCTCAGCCTTATATACATGTTCAACATTATGTATGTCATTTAAAGCCAAAATGCCCCTGAAACAGAAGGTTAGGTTAATAAATGCTTAGGTTTTTGTAAGAACCTAAGCATTTATTATATAGACCTTAAAACTAATAATTTCTCAAAAATAAGATTATGACGAGGGCATTCCATGAGCAGAACAGGTTAACTTCAATTAGTGCCGACAGTTAGAAGTACATCCTGTCTGTTAGGAAGAAAATCAGAGTTTTTACTTTCTGTAGGCAATGTCTAGGTACTGTAGGTCTATTTGAATCTGTTGAGCCTTTATTGTAGCACATTTAATAACGACTAAAATTGGGAAAACACTTCAAACAGAGTTTGTATTAACTAATATTCTACATAATATAGTTTCAAGTTTCAAACTTTATTTGTCACATGCAGCCATACAAGTACAACAGCAGTGAAATGCTTTTTCTGGTATATTCCCCGANTATTTGTCACATGCAGCCATACAAGTACAACAGCAGTGAAATGCTTTTTCTGGTATATTCCCCGACCGTGCTTCTTAGTACAAAATAAAATAAAATGAAAATAAAACAAACAGCATACAAGTTAGATAGTTTCACAGTAAGTACACCCCTGACCAAAATTGTTAATATTTTGTAGCTCTGCCATTGTTTGCCAGTACAGCTTGTACACGTCTTGAAAATGAATGAAGTAAATCAGCACAAGAGCTCAGAGATGTTAGCCACTCTGCTGTTATGAAGGTTCAGGCTTTTTCCTTGTGCAGTTCAGCAAACTTCCATCTGGTTTCCTTGTGTCGCTGCGTGAGTAATGGCTTTGGACGAGGCGTCTGTCCACGGAGCTCTGATCTGTCCAGTGTTCTCATGATTGTAGCTGTTAAACACTGATGCAGCTTCAGCTCACTGAGAGGCATCATGTGGGCAGAACCGTCATGCTGTTCTGGATCAATAGGCTCCTTGAAATTTATCTTCTGCCTCCTCAGATGTGGAGCTTGCAGGACATGTCCAAATTGCCCCACCAACATCCTATAATCTTGTCTGAAGAGTCATGGTAAAGTTTCAGCTCCTGTATCATATGGTATTCGTTCCTTCCCTCCAGAATTGGATGAATCCACAAACGTTTTCTTTTCTTTTCTGTCAGAAGGATCAGCACCAAATCATCACTGGATGATGCTGAATCCATCTTGTTGTCCTGTCGCGCTGCCAAACTTTCGTGAGGAGCAGTCATAAATTTGCGTCGCGACAGGGTAAATAGTTTTGACATGACTGTTGGTGAAAATATTTGCATATTCACGCCATTTATTCACATCACACCTGGTGTAAAATGGCAGCTCAGCAGGAAAAAGAAAGACAGTCCAGTAAAGAACTCACAGAGCAAAGAGCCACAATCATTCCAGAAAAACAATCAGCATTCCCAAACTGGAAAGGCTACAGTAAAAACTGCACAGGAAAAACAAAATGAAAAACACAAAAAAACAAAACAAATGCAGGAGGAAGGGAGACATGCACCAGCGTTCCATCCTAACGTCCAAATGATAATATTCAAGAATAGTAAAATCTGATTAGTTATTCATGTATTCTTCTCATAAAAAAATATTTTAAAAATATTTTAAGATTATAATTTTA
Source organism: Lucifuga dentata (assembly GCA_014773175.1). Taxonomy (NCBI): domain Eukaryota; kingdom Metazoa; phylum Chordata; class Actinopteri; order Ophidiiformes; family Bythitidae; genus Lucifuga; species Lucifuga dentata. The sequence continues at coordinate 144,900 of VXCM01002587.1, forward strand.
TTTATTTGTTTTTACAAATTTTTTCCTCCCTCCCTTGCGGCCCACCTGCAGTTCCTTCACAGCCCACCAGAGTGCCGCAACCCACACTTAGAGAATCACTGCCTTATACCTTATACACACAGCAATGGCAAACATATCTGCACAAAACTAATAGGTGTATGCTACAAAGAAGATTGAAATGCGATTGTCTATGCCACAGAGAACCTCTATTAACTCCAGGTGCTTGTAAAACACTGCAATGGCTTTTGGGATTGGGTTGCTTTTATTTTTTGGTTTGTCTAAAACATACCATTAGCCTGATGGAGTCATATCAATCATGTCTCATTGAGTGAGTAAAAAGACTCTCAGCTTCTGATTCAGCTCAATTCAATTCAAAATGGCTAAATAAGTAACCACTTGCAATGGTTTGGGTTAGAGATTCAACAAATTAGTTTATCAGTTTTGGCAAGATCCATTAATTCTTGATGTGGCTGTGTTGCGAATATTTATCTGACTGTATGTGTCTTTAAACAGCAAACTAAAAGACAGGAGAAAAAAAACACTATGGGGGATTCTTAAAAAATCATGATGACTACACAGCTTCACACTAAATAAGTGCTGCGATAATTGAAGCTCATTCATAAAGCTCCACTTAAGTAAATCAGCGCGTTGTTGCAAGTTGTCACAAGTAAAAGGCAATGGAGATCAGTGTGTTAATGAGCTGCTTTATATATAAATCCCATACACGTTATGTTACTGACAACCATTTCCAAAACTATATTTTAGGTGTAAATTTTGTTTTTTTTTCCTGCCTTCCAGACTGCTACTTGCTTCAGTTCATTCCAATATGCTATTAAAATCAACTTGTAGAGACTTGAAACACACTTGAGATATGTAATCCATCTCATCAAACAACATGTCTGTTAAGTTTTTTTGTTGAAGTAACTTTATTTAACCAATCCAACATGGAGCTGCATTGTATTTCTCCACCAGGAAATATAGTCCCAGGAGAAGGTAGCTTTTACAGAGAAATTAAAACGACCGTGCCTTCTACAATCGTGCAAAAAGTGTTAGAAGGTGAAACACTGAATTTTATATACTTTTCCATTAGATTTAGCAATAAAAAAATACTGTGTTTTGAGTGCAAAATCATCAAATTATCATAAGCATATTGACTTTTAAAACTCGCAAATTTGCAAGTTTTAAAACAACTAGCAAATTTGCAAGTTTGAAGACTTGAAATAATGCNTTTTGTCTCATATGGCCCTAACATTCCGTCATAGAAAATGCACAAGCAAGATAAAAATTAAAAAAAAAATTTGCTTTTGCTTACTTTTACTTTATTTACCACTACAAAGTTGTGGCTTCATTTTTAACATTTTCAAGGAAGTGCAGACTTGCAGTTTGACTAATGGGGGATTCAGGTTGCTGTTGCCCACCTGATAATTGATGAGTCAGCATGAACAGTTTGCTGCGTTCAAAACAAAAATCACAAGCCCAGTCTGAAGCTTTTGATGGCTGATCAGGTAGCTTCCTGCGGAAACATTATTCCAGTTTGCAATGTGGCATTTGAGGCAGTATGAGTCCCACAAAACATAAACTAATAAATTATTCCAGTCTGTTTTCTAGCTAAACTTTTTAGGCACCAGTGGATGATGTTTGTCTGTTTCAACAGAAGCAAAACCACAGAATCACACATCCTGCTATTTTCTTGGATACCTGGGGACCTAAAACTATAAAATACAATCTGTAATTTTACCATTTTACCATAAGTGCTACTCAAACCAACACTTACAGCAAAATGGCTGAGGTTTGAGGGTCACTCACTTCCTACAGCTGCACCATCATCTTCTTGTCAAGAAGCCAAACAGCCTCAAAGCATTTTTATACATAAACTCCTATATGTGGAAATCCTTGTCAAGCTTCATCATTCTGCTTAATTTTTGCTATAATGATTAAAACAATAAATAAAATCAGATCTGATGCCTCCTGGATGCCTGTTAATTGCTTGGTGTTGCTGGAAAGTAACAGAGCATGACAGTGTGTTTACAAAAATAGTTGCGGTCTCATTGTTAGTGTGTAGAATATACTGTATGCATTTATATCATAGCTGGCTTTCCACAAAAACACTTAGCAGCAAGAATTCTAAGTGGGAAAAATAACAAGCATGTAGCTTTTATGAAGAAACAACCAAAGTCAAGCAGCAAGAATTCTAAGTGGGAAAAATAACAAGCATGTAGCTTTTATGAAGAAACAACCAAAGTCAGGAAAGTCAAACTTTCCCCGTCTGATGTGAAAAAGCATAGAAAAAAAAGTTGGTGAAAGGAACAGAAGCATCACTAAGGGTCGTATTTGGATAATTGAGCCTAAAATAATTCATTTAATTTTTTTCAACATGGTGTCATAGAGTCTAGAAGGAAGCTGTCACCTTCTGTGCAGATACGTAATAAACATTCATGCAACAACGCCTTTACGTGTTCCTGTAAATTATTCCTCATGGTCCTATTTTTATGAAGATACTGAGCAGCCTGTAACCCTGATATGTAAATGCTGATGCTGCAGAACAAAACGACACAGCCAGTGTTTGCAAGATTACAACAGTATATAATTAAGTGAATAAAAATAGCTTTCAGCCTGCTCACTCATATTCAATATCTGCACGATTAAAATCATGGCCGCTGATATGCACGTCTCCACGACGGTGATTGGTGACATAAGCATAAAAATGAAACAACTTTTATGTCTTTAATGGAGATTTTCTTGCACATGGCTCGTCAGTGTGTCATATCTGCAAAGTAAGCTGTTCCTGATCTCAACCACTTCCTGCAGATTTCTTTGTTTTTTATTCTAGGGTCGTACAGGCAACAGCCTGTTAACCTAATCTATAATGACTTTTACATGTAAATATTTAATCTACAAGGAAATGAAATGTGTATAAACTACTTTGCAAACAGAAATCACAATTTGCAGCTGAGCTTTTCAGCAGATGGGAGTTTANGTGTATAAACTACTTTGCAAACAGAAATCACAATTTGCAGCTGAGCTTTTCAGCAGATGGGAGTTTATTTGAGGTCACTGACTTTTCTGAAGTTAAAGTCATATTTTTTAGCTGTGATAAAGACAAAAGATGATCAAAGCTTGACAAGGATGTGATGTTGTCAACTTATGTTAAAGAAAGTTGTCAGGAAATTCTATCATGTGGCTTTTATAGAAACAAGAACTAAGACAAAATATGATGGAGATATAATTTTGTTTTTTGTTAAATTTCAATAAAAAGAATGTTGAAGGTGATATGATATCATTTTAAAATAGCAAATGACTTCATTTCCGTGATGTCATGAAAACATGTTACAGTTTCCAAATAAAATATAAAGTTTTCATCATTTCAAGGTAGATTTTAAAGAAAGATGGACGTAAGAATGAATGATTCAGATAAAGTGCCGCTCAGATCAGTGTTTAATGAGCTGAGGCTTCAGGGAAAACTTTGTGATGCAGTGATCATGGTTGGTGATGTGAAGTTTCCTGTCCACAAAATCATCCTCTGTGACAGCAGCGAGTTCTTCAGGTGAGTTTGTGAGATGTTATCAGCGGGATGCTGATGGCTTTATATTCTTCAAATTACTCTCAAAAGAGAAATGAAGGTTCATATTCTAGTTGGCAGTTTAACGTTTGATTTCATGTTTTAATGACAAACTCACCAAGACCTTCAATGCAACCAGACATGTAATATTAAATCTAAAAGAACAGACAGGAAAGAGGCTTGTTTCACTAATNTCAATGCAACCAGACATGTAATATTAAATCTAAAAGAACAGACAGGAAAGAGGCTTGTTTCACTAATTTGTGTTACATTCATGTTTCTCAAACTGTGTGGCATGGTGTTGCTGTTTTCTGTTAAAATTTCCCCTGTTAACTTTTTTTTGCTATGTAAAGTTACTGTAAATTCTCTATTAAAAGCTGGTATTCAAATAATGGCCGGTCCCCAATAAAGGCCGGGCTGGTTTATGTCTGTTACTGGTCCAGGCAAATAATAATATTGTATGCTACTGCTGCTAACGCTAACTACGGAGTCTGGGACGCTCACAGAGGAGAGGAAAAATGACTTACTAAATCGTTTGAGCGACTTTTTTTGTCTTCTCTGTCTCCTTGAGCCAGCCTGGGCTCCATAACCAGATGACAGTATCAACATTTTAAGTACCAAACCGCTTTAAAAACCTCTAGCCATTATCCTTTCAGCCAGAAGGAACAACCGGACTTAGCGTGAAACAAAGCCGTAAACATGGAGCTCCTCCCCGGTGAGGAGTGAGTAACACTCCGCTGTAAAACACAACCCGGAAATGTGAATAAAATGGATAAAAACAAGCCTTTTTAAAAGCTGATTAGAGGAATGATCACACTGAAATGTTTCTCCATAGCGGCTGTGTTTTTTTTTTTTTTTTTTTTNTTTTTTTTTTTTTTTTTTTATTTTATTTTAGTTTCTTAAATATATTATGGTGCATCTATCAGCGGTGGGACGCGCTGCACGCCGGCTACGAGGCTCTCATTTCGGTTATTATGGTAGCACACCACCCTACCATAATAACTGCTGCAGGGAGTGCTGACTTAATGGATTTTACTGCGGTAATCATTTCCAGGGTTTTTAATGGAAAACTGAAGGACATAAATAAATTATGACACAGAAAAGGGAAAGTCTGGCGAGAAGCACATAGTTACAGTATACGTCCTTAATTAGAAGTAAAGGCCTGTCTCCAATAAAAGCCTGTATCTTTTAAAGGCTGGGTTTTCTCCACGATTGAGGTAAATATAGGCCCACCCTGGCCACTATTAGAGCATTTACAGTATGTTATCATTACTTGATGTAGCATAAAGATGACATGAAATATTGAATATGGTTCATGTCTAACCTGCTTTGTGTCCATCCTGACCTGCAGAAATCTCTTCACCGAGTGGTCACAGCCAGAAGAAAAGGAGTATGAACTCCCCCACCGCGTGTCACCTGACATAATGCGACTTATCATCAAGTTCGCCTATGGCGGCTCTGTTACACTGAGTGAGCAGAATGTCTGCGAGCTCTTCACAGCTGCAGATTATTTCAGATCTGAAGGCCTCATGGAATCCTGCTGCCAGTTCCTGGAGCAGCAGCTCCGCCCACAGAACTGCATCAGCATCTGGCAGTTCATCAAAAAATACTATTGCCCCAAGCTGACCCAAGAGGCATTCCTGTTCATCCTGCATCACTTTGGAGAGGTTTCAGCCTCCTCTGAGTTCCTGCAGCTGTCTCTACAGGAGCTGATCAGCATCATCGAAGAGGACCGACTCCATGTGAAGCAGGAGAGCACCGTGTTCGAGGCCGTCCTCCACTGGATCGCCGACTCACCTGAGGAGCGGGGCGCTCACATCTCCCAGCTTTTACCCAAGGTAAGAGCAAAATTGAAGTCAACAAGAACAGTGTGAATGAAACAAACATGATGAATGTGTGTAACAGGAGCTAACTGGTCTGGACACCAGACCTGGGTAATACATGAAGCTGCAGTTTGACTCCCAGAAACCTGTTTAGTGTCTAATTTGCTACTTCTGTCCTCGTGTCTCTGCAGGTCCGACTGGCCTTGATGACTCAAAATTACTTCACCAACAGCATCAAAAATAACGAGCTGGTGATGGAGAATAAGGAGTGCCAGGACATTGTCACGAAGGCAGAAGCCTTCATAACTGGCCTCAGTGATAGTGACTGTTTAGATGACGGTCTGGCCCGTCCACGCCTACCCAGCACCATCCTCTTGGCCTTTGGAGGCTTTGACCCCTCCTTTAGACACGTTACTGCTAATCATAGCAAAGCCTATGATGTCTGTGTTGACAAGTGGACTTATGTAGCCGAACCTGAGCAGCCAGATCGTGAAATCTATGGCGTAGTTTTCCTCAACGGCTCTGTGTACTGCGTTGGAGGCTGGACTTGGTTTCATATTCTAAGCAGTGTACTCAGGTTTGACCTGGAGACCCGCACCTGGCACGAGGTGGCGCCAATGCATAGCAGCCGTGACCTTCCCGGCGTAACCGTACTGAACGGGCTCATCTATGCTATGGGAGGAAAAGACGGATTCTTTACGCACGACACTGCAGAGTATTATGATCCAAAGACCAACCAGTGGACAGAGATTGCACGGATGCACTGGAGGAGGCGTGGCGTCAGTTCCACTGCACTTGATGGCAAGGTGAGCAGAGCTAAAGAATAAATAACATGTCTGTCACTCAGGGAAACCCAAACCTCAGTTAAGGATAAACCTCACCAAGTAACTAAATATCTGAACAGATTTCACATTCTGAGTTTTCAAATTCTTGGAAGATTGTGCTACCATCATGTAACAGTATTTNGAACAGATTTCACATTCTGAGTTTTCAAATTCTTGGAAGATTGTGCTACCATCATGTAACAGTATTTCAACAATGAAGATAAAAAAAAATATATTGTTCGTCAGCCCAAGTAAAAAATATACAAACAAATAAAAATGATGTATTATCTCTATGTTTTGGATATGATATAATGAGCTAGCTTTCTCCTTGATAGTGTGGAAATATGTCTTCATTATTTACAATAGTAAATAGAGGCTAGAGACCTGTTTATTTATAAATACTCATCACAATTGCAGATTAGCTTTTTTTTATTTTAATTTTCTCAGATATATGCCTGTGGTGGCATAGATCATGTTGATGAGGTCTTGTCTTCAGCTGAGTGCTACAGCCCTGAGACCAACCAGTGGACTCCGATCGCCCCCATGAGCAGCAGGCGGAGTGAGTTCGCGATCGTCGCTTATGCAGGACAAATTTATGCGGTAAGTCCACGCATGTCTGCTGACATTTATAAAACACAAAGACACTGAGCTGTGATGAGATTAGCTCATCAGCGTACGTGTAAAGTTAGCATTGCTCTGCCATGATGGAGGTTTAACCAGCAGCTACGTGTATAAACCTTTGTTAAAATGCCTTATGGTCCATGTTAAACCATAAAACCTTAGAATAAGTTTGCAGGAAAGTTGGCAAATGTAAAGACATAAAATATCACTAATATAGATTCAAAAAATATCAGCANTTTGCAGGAAAGTTGGCAAATGTAAAGACATAAAATATCACTAATATAGATTCAAAAAATATCAGCATCAGTAGTACAAACTCTATTTACAAGAGATCCTTTGATGAAGGAATCAAAAAACCTATTTTTGAACCTTGTAATCCACCATTATTCTGGCTTCTAAGAGAATATTTATTGAATTTTTATTTTATTCAAACTCAGAGACGTGTTTTCTCGTGTTGACTGATGTTCCCACCTCTATTTAAACATTTGACTCAGATTCCACTTTTCCTCCCACAGGTGGGTGGTTATGATGGCACCACCCATGTGAACAGCGCTGAGGTCTACAACCCTGAAACTAACACCTGGAACGCCATTCCCTCCATGATTTCACCCCGAAGCAGATTTGGCGTTGGTGTCATTGATGACCGTATCTACGTCGTCGGGGGCTGCAGAGCCACCGACACCAGATCTGATGTTGAGTTCTACGATGTCACAACAGGTGAGTGGTCTGAGGCCAGAAACACGGGGTTCAGCATGGCCTTCAGCTGCTGCGTTATGTCAGGACTGAGCAACATGGCTGAACATGCCGCTCCTCAAGAGCCCGCTCCTCGAGAGCCCGCTCCTCTCCACGATGCTGATCCAGAAAATCCTTCTGGAGATGATGAGAATGAAGTGGAGTGAGGGAATAGAAATNTTTTTTTTTTTTTTTAGCAAATTGTTATTAATAAAAAAAATACATAAAATGTTTATCAAAAAAATGTTCTTGTTTTCTTCAATGCTCATTCCACAAAGATTATTAATTTAGTATATACTTAATTAAGTATTTATACTTAATTATTTTATTATTATTTAAAAAAATAAACAAATATTTTTACATGGACCCATCACATGGATTATTTTTTTAAATTATGATGGAAAGAAACTCTGGACATTGAAATACAGACTAATTTATGAAAAACACAANTAAATTATGATGGAAAGAAACTCTGGACATTGAAATACAGACTAATTTATGAAAAACACAAGGAGGCATCATCTGGACTAGTGGGGTATAGTCTGGTCTAGGCCAGACTATACCCAGGGGTATGAACCATTCTGGACTCGTTTATACCCCTGGAGTATATTTTGGCCTAGACAAAAGTTTATATATAGGCTATAGTTTGGCGGGGCCTAATCTGGCCTGCTACACCTGTACGTTTGATAGTCACACTCTCACAGTGTCCTGTTCACCTAGCTAAGCCTACCTGTTGCTGAGTCAGCAAGTCAGACGGCTCTGAACGATCTGTCTTTACTTTTTGTTCTAGAATGGCATAAAGACAATTAATGCCATTTAACATGTATATGAAATATGCCTCCAGTGGCTAGAAAATGAAATACACCCTGTTTAACAATTTGACATTTTGGTTACCTAAAGCTTAGAATTAAAATGCAACAAATCCATATTTATTTCTTATATTATATTATTATATAATTATATAATTATATTATATTATTAATCTGCACAGAATACAAAAAGTCAGTCATGACATTACACATCAGGTTGGTGTGTAGTTACATGCATCAGTTAGATGATTTACCTGTGGTTTTGTACACATTAGCCATACTGTGACATTGAAGTGTGTGTATGTGTGTGTGTGTGTGTTTGTGTGTGTGTGTGTGTTGGGGGGGCGTCCCTACTACTACTACTACTACTGGAATGGTCACTACTTGGTCACTACTGGCATGGTCCTTTAAGGTGTGTTTTTGCAGAGAAGTAATTAATAAAAAGCTGTTTCAACATTCATGTAATTTATAAATCTAAGTTAGCTGAAATAGGATCCTCTAATTCAAATGCAGATGTTGACATAAACATTATAATCACCAGAATTATTGGAAATGTTTCGTGTACAGCATATATATATATATTTCTCTTTATATTTCTACATTTATTTATTCTTTTATTTATTTATTTTTAATTTTGGCACAATGGGTATTCTATATACATATGTTTAGTATGTAAATTAGCTTCTAATTTAGTTCTGTATGTTTTGGCCCAAAAGCATTGTTATTTCTTTCGTTCCTCCCTCCATTATCAGGTCAGGAGCATGCGCTGGGCTGTGCGCTGCTGTATCCACCATGCGACGGAAATGTCCAGGGTCCCGATTAGCAATCATCCTGTCAGACCCGCTGTCCATCCTCATCTCACGGAGGTACCCATCCATTTTCCACAGCCAAGTGTTACGAGGCGTCCCCTTGGCCTGGTCCTGGGGTCCTCAGCAATGAGGCACCTGTGAGTTGGATCATCCTCAGAAAAACACACCACATGGCCGTAGTGTCGCAACTGGCTCTCCCTCCCTGGTTATCGGTTTCATCCTTGCCTCCCAGAGCAACCGCTCATTCGACACAAAATCAAATCAGCGGTACCCAAGTATTCTCCTGAGAGACTGAGTACCGAAGACATCCAGTTGTCGTCTCAAGTCACTGGTTAGCATCCAGGTCTCATAACCATAAATTAAGACCAGGAGCACCAGGCCTCTAAAGACTTGGACCTTTGTCTTTTTCGGCATCGGCAACACCATACACCCATCGAGCAACCCCATGACCCCGCAGGCCCATCCCAGACGTCTCTCAACCTCATAGGACAAGCTCCCAGAGACATGGATGTCACTGCTGAGGTAGGCAAATCTCTGCAAACCCAGACACTCCTGACTCCTCAGCTTCTCAAGAGCTCCTACAAGAACATCCATTAACTCTGCAAAGATCACAGCATCATCAGCAAAGTCAAGGTCAGTAAACCTTTACCCACTGATAAATGCACCCAAGTCGCTTGATGCCACAACCATTCCCAGCCCATGCAAGCATTGAGCAGCACTGATCCATTTTGTAGTTGGAAAATTCATTTCTGCTCGAGTGACTCCTTTTTCCTCTAATTTGGATTTGATTTCAAAATTTTAAAAAAGCATTTTGACAAACTCAACAAGAAACTCAGCATTCTGCAAATCTGCCTGCATTGTTTCAACAATNAAAGCATTTTGACAAACTCAACAAGAAACTCAGCATTCTGCAAATCTGCCTGCATTGTTTCAACAATTTAAATATCATGCAAATAAAATTGCAAAAAATGGAACCACTGAGAAATTTGACAACTTGTTGACGCTGTAAGCCAGAAGAGGCTTATTATCCCTCTGAAGCGTGATTATCCCACAGCGTTTCCATTATATGAAGGCTATTATGTCCCTTATACACATTAAAACAACTTTGCCTTCTACATTCAGGTGGTATTAACAGGCAAAACACTGAATTTTAGGTGGATGTAACCTAAATATTTGATTTTAAAAGATAAGTGTACAGGCAGTCCCCAAGTTACAAACGTCTGACTTACGAACAACCTGTATTTACTAACCGACCACCATAAAGCCTATTAAATTAAAAATTTGAGTTACATACAATGATTCATAATGATCAATGGCGCACTACTTTACGACATGTCAAAACATTGTGCATTGACAGCGGTGCAGTGGCCATCGCTGTTTTAAGTCGGATCACACTCGCTGTAAGCACCATGTTGTGTGTGTTGTTCGTGTTTTGCCTTTTTTTTCTTTTTTTCTAACCTTCATAATCATGCCTCCAAAGCGTAAATCTGGTTTCTTATGCATAGAAAGGTAAAATGTATACACTAGATACGCACCTTACGGAACTGTTCTGACTTATGAACAAATCCAACTTAACAGCCATGGGAACGGAACTCGTTCGTAACCTGGGGACTGCCTGTATTTGGCAAAATAACAGGAAAACTGCAAAAACCCGCATCCAGGTTTGCTTCAAAATCTAGCCAGCTCTTAACACAACTATCTAGAAAATTTTCAAATCCATCCATTACTGCTGACAGACAGACCGGAAGTTTCTTGTGAAATTAAACAATACAGTGCAGTACCTGTTCGGTCCAAGCCAGATTTTATGGTGCCACAGCCTGCCATAATTTTGTTGTGCACGTCCTCGTGAGCTAGCTTTGTTTGCAGTGCCCATAGGAGCAGAGCATGTCCTGCTGCGCCTGACTCCTTTTTACCAGCACAGCTCAATTTGAGAACCGCTCATCCAAACAACTTCACATGCAACACTGCACGTNTTTTTACCAGCACAGCTCAATTTGAGAACCGCTCATCCAAACAACTTCACATGCAACACTGCACGTTCTTGGATCCTGAGCAATGAGCCTGCTGAATTTTAACTTCATACAGTGTCAGGTTCGAAAAATACTGGTGCCACCCACACACACACACACACACACACACACACACACAGACAGAGAGAGAGAGAGAGAGAGATTTCTGCCTTTATAGTTATTACTGTATAAACTCCAGCTAAAGTCAAGGTTCTCCACTGGTTAATCCCAGAGAGAGACTCGTCATCTGACTCGGATGACGTATCATTAATAAGACAAAAAAACATTGTATAACAGAACTCATTTTCTGCTAACTGTAACAGAGAAACCTCTTCTGAGAGAAAAATACCTCCACAACATTAAACCACCTCAGGGATTATGGATATCAGATTTTTTCTATGAACTCCAACAGATCTCAGAGGCAAACGCTTCCTTTGGGAAATGCAGCAATGTGTGTGTTTGCAGTTATTGATGAGTATTGTACAACAGCTGGAGATGTGCCTCACACACAACACGGGCATCAGAGTTAATATGATTCTGCGTGCGAGCGGGTTTGGGCTATAGGGGATACGCTTTTAGAGAACAATGTGTTTTATGGTGTGTATTTATCCTAAATGGGTGGAAGCCACGGGGGAGAGATGTGTGAGGCTTTCCCTACAGCGGCTGCTACTGAGATGATTTGTGCCGTGACACCAATGCAGAGAGGTGATGAGAGACTTGGTGTTTAAAATAGGACAGGCAGGCGATTAACACCGGGTCAGATGGCACAGCGCCATTGTTGGTTTATGCATTAACGGTATGAAATATCTGTCAACTGTCCTCAGGTTGCAATATGGCGGCTGTGTACTCGCTGGCTGTGTGTGTAGAACTCTTAGAAGAGAGAAAATAATGAGAGGAAAGTAGAAAAACACACAAGTAGGTTTCAAGTCTCTACAAGTTGATTTTTTTTTTATAGTGTACTGAAATGAACTGAAACCAGTGGCAGTCTGGAAAGTAGGAAAAACAATTTTAATATTTACCACTCCAGTAGTATGTTCTGGAAATGGAGGGGAGCATTTATTGGGCTTGAAGATGCAAAATCACAGGTATGGTCCTTTAAGTTTTGATTATTCCTTCCTGTTGAGGTGACAAACATTTTATCATTGTGCTGCTTTAAAGGACCATGCTGCTGGGTTTGCATGAACCACAGTCTTGGACACTTTTTATTACAGCCTTGGTGATTATTTTGGAACACACAGAACAAGTTTCAAGATTGATTTCTTACCTTCCAGGCAGCCATTGATTAAAGTTTTCATTTCAGCAATAAACATCAGCTTGCAGAGATTTGAAACCTGGAGGTAGGCAGGTAAAGCAGCAGACGGAGCAAAGTAATGTTGTCATCGTGGGTCACCGTAGGTGTGAGCAGGAACCAGCTTCAAAATGGTTTTTGGTGGTGCATTCAAGGACATCAGAGCATCCGTGAAGAACTAAACCTCTCTAAACAGTGATTTCCGTCTTGCTGCTGTGTCTCTGCAGTCTTTTCCTCTTCTTGTGATTGGTCAGCTGGTTAAAAAAATAAAAAATAAGGGAAAAAAGAAAAAAAAAGCGCTTGGTGTCACAAGTCAAGTCAAGTTTATTTGTAGCCAAGTATCACATACAATGTCTTAAAGGGCTTTACAGGGCCACACATTAGCAGCGGTTCCCACCAGTGCAAGCTCTCTAAGAAAATGAAGGAAAAACTCCCTAAAAAACCTTGTTATATAAGGAAAATGGAAGAAACCTCTGGAGAGGCTATTCAAAGAGAGATTCCCTCTCCTCAGACGACTGGGTGTGTGCAATAGGAACCGCAAAAGGCAGCTGCCACAAGCTCCCAGGCACAAATCTGAAAAATTGAACGTTTTTAGCTTCAAAAAGTGAAAATTTTTACTTTTTTAGTTTCAAAAAGTGCTCCACTCTGTCAGAAATCAGCCAGACTTTATTCTTAAACACTAACAGTGCATTGGAAAGGGCGGACTTCCATAGATTACACATAATACAGATGCTGTACTGATCCAGTATTTGGACCACAGGCTGTGTTTTAATGGTGCCGTTTCAGGAAAAATGAAAATCATTGTGTTTAATATGGTTTAGCTAAACTGTTTTGTTACGTACCTGTTTCCTGCATTAAAGGAGCGTACCGGTGATCGTGCATGTTTGAACCCAACATATACAATCCGTATACGCACGACCTTACTGATAACTATTTCCCCAAAATATACAGTACTACTTTAGCAGTAAATTTCAGAATTGTTTTTCCTATCTTCCAGACTGGCTGTGGCTTCACTTTATTCCAGGACTCTATAAAAATCAACTTGTAGAGACTTGAAACATGCTTGAGACATGTAATCCATCACAGCGAACATGTCTATTCATTTTTTTTGTGGAAGCAACTTTATTTAACTCATCCAACACGGAGCTGCATGGAAGACGATGTATGTCTCCGCCAGGAAATGTAGTCCCAGGAGAAGATGACTTTTACCAAGAAATTAAAACAACCATGCCTTCTACAATCATGCGTAAGTGTTAAAAGGCGAAGCATTGAGTTTTAAGGTGTGTGTATCACCTGAACATTTCATTTTGAAAGATGAGGGGACTTGAAAAAATAACAGGAAAACTAAAATACGATTTTATATTCTGGAAAGTTGTCATCGGTAACGTAACGTATTCGAGTTGGATATATTGGCCTCAAACATGCACGATTGCCAGCATGGTCCTTTAAAAGCTTCTCTGCACCTCACCCACACAGTCCCAGTGGGTCTGAGTGGTCCAGACCCAATGTCTAAAACGTTAAAGTGAACCTCATTTATAAAAAAACATCCACACAGTAAATCGACTGATACACAAAGCAATTAAAATGACTTTTCTTCTTCTCCCCCCGGTGTCTCAGTAAAATTATAGCAAAACCAAAATATCGCTTTTTAACAATTATTTGTCACCCAGTACTAGACTTTATCATAAAGATGATGGCTTTCTGTAATTATTCTCTTACGTCTGCGCTGAGCATATGGATGTTTTGCAGAATCGATATGGTTATGGTGATGAAAACAGTTTGCCTGCAGCAGAAAGAATGGATCTGTAACAGATACATTTGTCCTATTTCCCACATGACGTACAAACACTACAGCGGAAGGTCAATAGAAAATTCATGATAGTTTAAATTGCGTTCTGGCAGCAAGAGTAACACGACTGTTAAGAAGTTCATACATCACACACACGCACACACAGCTGGGAAAACATGCCCCGAGAGAGGAAAAACATAATAACCCGTAATAGATTGCAAATAAAGAATGATATTCCACTTAGTGTTTCACAGGTTTGTGGATGAGTGGGGGCTGTACTCAGAGAAAACTTGTTCAAAGCAGGTTTTGTCTTGTTTGGTGACAACTATATTGTTTACTGCCATCCATTCGTTTTTCTAGGCCGCTTTTCCTGTTGTTTGCTACCAGACAAAAGTGATTCTTTTAGAGTTGCTGTCAGGTTCATGGTTAAGCGGTGTTTCCCTTTATAATGTGGAGCTGAGGCCAAAGGTAACGTCCTTTCCTTAAAACTTTTCTGTGTAAATCTCTTCAAATGCAAGTTTAATTTCGTCGCTGATCTCGTCCATCCAAGAGTGCAGAAATCTCACACTGATTTGGTTTTGTACCTTTGACATCGTACAGATATACACAAGTAATACTGCATTCCAGACAGCTTTGAAGTTGAAATTGTCTGACTTCCTAGTTGAAAAAAAAAAAAAAAAAAANAAAAAAAAAAAAAAAAAATGCATCAGAACAGGACTTGAAACTGGAGCTCAGATTTGGAAACTCGGACCAAATCCATTTACCCCGACTTCAACAACGACAACGTCACTCAACATGGTGACGCTCTTGAAAGCAAACTTCATGAATAAAATAATCAGCTAGCAGCTGAATAAAGTTATTTATTTATTTATTTATTTATTTTTGTGTGCTCATGCAATAAAAAGGTCAAAATATTACCAAGTTATCTATCTATAGCGTATAGATAAGTTTGCCATTGATAATTAAGTGTAAACTACTGCAGTGCCCTCGTGTTTGCAGTGTCCATTGAAAATGTGCATGTTCGGACTGAGCTGGACTTTATGGTCCATAAGCCTGCCATAAATGCCCATGGAGCGGAGCATATGCTGCCGCGGCCAGAGCGTATCCTGCCACGCGGACTACTTTTTACCGGCATAGCTCTATTCGAGAACTGCTCATCACATGCGAACTGCACATCCTTGGGTCCTGAGCAATAAACCTGCTGAACTTCAACTTCATACAGTTCTAGAGGTGTTGGTGCCACAGACAGAGATTTCTGCATTTATCATTACACAATTTCAGAAAATTAACTTCTCAACACAAAATGTGTCTGTTTTTAAGCGAGCAGAAATATAGACACATATTCATTGTAACATCCAGCAATCCTGTAATAAATACTAACTTTACTTTAGTTAGTTTGGCTAATATTTATTACTAAATTTATTCATTTTATATTATTTATTGGTGTTCAGCCATCTTTAACATTTGGCATCTTGAGGACTGGAACGCTTGGAGTTTGGAAGTCGAACTGGAAAATTCCGACATCCCACTTTACCTGGAATGCAGCATAAGCTATGACGTGTCCCATTTATTATTCATTTCATATTTTCTCAGAAAGATCCTGCAGCTCTAGACTGTAGTTTCTACTTTTGGACTGTATTGCTTCTACTCATGCTGCCCAGTTTGGGTACGAACAAGGTCAAATTTAAGGTCTCAGTACACATCATCAGACCCGACCAGACACAGGTGGCTGGAGACCTCATCAGGAAGCGGGCTTGTTTATACCTTTTCAGAATGCTCACACTGGGAAGTGGAGCGAAAAATCACCATCACAGCAGGAGGAGAGGGTAGTGTGTCAGTGTGTGTGTCTTTGTTTTTGTAAACTCAATGCGATTCATCATATAAATGGGGAAAACAAAACACACTTTCATTTTAGGAGAAGGGAGGAATTTCATTTTCAATTCTCTCAGTGGAGCACTGATACAGCGAGGGAAAGAAAAAAAAGAGTTTGAGAGAGAAATTAAAATCCTCCCCACTTTCACACTTCCCTACACCCCAGCCAATTGCTGAATCAGCAGGCGTACCTGGTGAAGAGTCAGAACATACACATTTTGTCAGATTTCCTTTTTTTTTTTTTTTTTTTTTTTTTCCCAATTTTTTCCTATTTGACCAGTGGAAAATGGGTTTTCGCCCACTTCTGACTTTCCAACATTGGCCTATAATGTCCTTTATTACACATATGTACTTTTAAAAATTGTATTAGTGTAGCAGAAGATAGACATCTGGTCTCATTGTCCATAGATGTACATCTATGTGCAATTAGTATAAAAATTATAGTCTTAGAAAAAGTTTGGAAAAATTTCTGATAAAGTAATGACAGTTTTGAGACTGAAAACTTTTCCACTTTTGAACAAGTACATCAGATCTTTACATGTCAGAGAAAAGTGCCACAGGCTGCAGACTGAAGTGTCCTCAAAGTGTTCGCCATCTTCTAAATTTAATTTCCTAAATCTAAAACAGGATCTGCATCTGCAAAGCTGAGTCTGTAAAGTCTGTTATTTCCATTCTGCCTCAGGAAGACCTTTTCTTTCTTTTCTTTTTCTGTGGTGGCAGCTTCAGAGCAATCAAATGTGTCATTCTATGTTCCAGTAGATTTATTAAGAAGGTGTAAACTGCTGCCATGTTGTCTGCTGTGGGGATGACAAATGGGAAAGTGGAAGGATCCTGGAAAAGATAAAGCTGTTATTGAAAATTGCTGATGTTAGAGTTGGTGAGTTGAGCAAAAACAGGAAAAATGTGTCGTAGCCGTGTGAAAAATGAACTCTGCAGTGTGGATTATATGGTGCCCCCAAGGAGTGGGCAGGATGGGGGTGGGGGGACATGGGCCGCCATGTTTAAATTACTGGCCACTCCACTGATTCCCTAATCCCTTGAAAATCTCATATAAATTTAAGGTGGACCTTTGAGATAAAAAGACAAAGTTTTCTAGTTTTTTTTTTTTTCCAAGTCAGAACCTGCTTCTTATTCACAGCATTTTATGATGTTATTTATATTTTCTAGTCCACCTTAAAAGTTGAGCAGAACATGTGTAGCAGGCACTGTTTAATCATTTTCAACCTGACTCATTTACATAAAATGTAATAACAAAAATAATGAAAATAGTGAAAGGGTAAAAATTAACAGCAATTTTGCATATTTGAATATAATGTTATTCAAAATATTTTAAATCTTTTTATGGCATCCATTGCATGTGTAACATAGAGTAAGAGGTGACTTTTCTTCCATTTCCAGAAACACTCCAACTACAGGCCAATACTGATCCAGAAGCAGAATTAAAAAATATATATATTTCTGACCCTTGAGAAATTGGCTGTTTTTGGGAATTCTTCTAACGTAATGCCACATATCTTAAATGGGAAAAAAATAATAAAATTTAAAAAAAAATCAGGCCTACTTTTCCCATGTTAGACTATTAATAGGTGCAATTTGGTTCTGATAAATCCTGATAAATCTTGAAATCTAGTTTCATATGACAAAGCAATGAATTCCTATTATTGTAGTCATTTCCCTTCTTCTTCCATTTAGGGCAGCATAGTGGTGCATTTGTTACTTGCTAGCACTATCACTCACAGTTGTGGGTTAGGACCTGGTTAATTTTATGCAGAGGATGAATTTCCATTAAAAAAAAAATAAAAAAAAAGTCCCTTAAGACAAATTTTATCTACTCTTGTTTGTCCCTTTTAGTACATTATGACACACTAGCACATCTATTTTTAAATGTATTTAAATTATATCACCAACCAGTGTTTTAATACTATATCGTCTGAAAAAAAAAACCAATATATATTCTTTTGTTTTTTCAGATCCGTCAAATCTTGAAATACTTAGATTCAGCAGATGCAAGGCCTTGGCCTGGTGAAAAGAGGTCAGCTCAGGCATTATCTTTGAGCAACATTCTGTCAACACTGCAAACACGAATCAGCCTTGGGGGCACAGCACTTTATTCAGAGTCTTGATATGTAAGCTTTCTGAAAAAGCCCTTCACTTCTAATCATGCGCGCATTGTGCAGGCGTGGAGGAAATTTTTGAGGTTTTATGCGCAGTCGCTTCTGATGATCATCCTTCCCATTGTTGCTGTCCGTGGTTCAGAAATGACAGCATCGTTATTGTCGCGTTCAGCACAGCGGCGACGCGGCCTCGCTCAGTCCCCCTGCCTGATAAAATGGGAGCTATTAGCAAGAACTGGCAACGCTTGCAATGATTGCATCTCTCTCTCTCTTTCTCTCTCTCTCTCTCTCTCTCTCTCTCCCCCCCTCTCTCTCTCTCTTTCTCAGTCATTACTGATGGCTTTCCTTCATGTATATATAGAATATGCCCTGAGATCTGATCTGAGAAAGACACCATTCGCTGAAGCTCAAATATCATCAACAGGAAATCAGAAGAAAAGCTATTATAGTGCTCGTGTGATTACCAACAGATCCCTGAAATGTACGGTGGAAAAACATCAATTTCAGCAAAGAGGAAGGTAAAAAGTCTAAAAAAAAAAAAAAAAAAANAAAAAAAAAAAAAAAAAAGTACAAACACACACAAAACAGTCTGTCTTTAAAATTATTTTAAAAGTGTATGATTCAGAAAAATGCATGATTCTTTCACTGAAAATTGGATCCTGGGGCGGGGTCACACATGGGGTGGAGTAACATGTGAAGAACCACCCATTATCATCATCACTGACTGTACATCTAAACCAGACATGGATAGAACCTTTCCTTACTTAGTTTAATGCCCACTCGGTCAGTTTTGTGTTACTGAACTGAGCTACAAACTGAGCTGTGGACGCCGGACAAGCCAAGAAGTCTGGAAGTGGCAGGAGGAACAACCTGATTTCCTGTCTGCAGAGAACAACTATTAGAAAAACTGTAGGTAGATATTTGATATTTTTCTTAGTCCTAAATCCCCAGTGGAGCCCACAAAGACTTTTTGACTCCTGCTCCTCTTTCCAGTGGTCCTCTCTGCTTGTCGACAGTGGAATTCTAACCTCAGGGGGGATGCCATCTTTGTTATCTGACTTGTCTATGTCTGGGTCTTCCTCTTTGTCAGATGCAGTACCACCATCCTGCATCTCTTTGGCTTCCTTGCTGTTACTCAAGGCAAGGAAGACAATCATAGGGTTAAAAAAAAAAAAAAAAAANATAAAAAAAAAAAAAAAAAGAAAGATTGTCAGTAACCTTACGTGTATGAAAATTGAATATATTAGGCTGAAACATACAAAATGGGTGGTATGGTCCTTTAAAGTAATTTACTCAGAACTGCTGGAACTTGAGTTTTTTTTTTTTTATTTTATTTTATCAAATCAAAGAAATATTACATGTTTGTTGGTGTCTTTGCAAGTAATTGCCTCATTATCAAGCTTTTTAACTTAGAAGTGACACTTCTCAGTATCACTAATGCTAAATGATATGTTTTACAATAACATTGTAATTCACTAATTAAAGTAAATGGTAATTAGTTTTCGCTTTGACATCACTACTACTTTGTGGTCTTCATCTGGCATGAGAAGTCCTCAATTCAAAAGTATGTATTTCCTTATATTTTTGGATTTCGCTGCGCTGGTTTCACGAAATTGGCTCCAGACTTGTTAATGAGCTCTATGGGCAACGCTCCAGCGACTGCAACAATAATTGCTTCCACACCGGCGCAGATCTTGTTGCTTTGCTTTTTTTGTCAGCTGGCAGCCATCAGCAGCACCACCCACCTCCACCTGAAGGAATTCAAGATCTTCATTAAAATGAGGATAGGGCTCCAGTTTCTTACATCACTGCCTCAACCCCTCCTCATCATTGGCAACAGGTTTGTGAGAATACATCCATTAAATTGGATTCCTGGCCTGCCAGGAGTGACAAGCAGAAAAATGTGTTTGAACCAGGAAAAAAGGGATGATGTGCATTTTGAGGGGGGAGAGACAGGAAAACAGTCCCTGTCGTAATAACATGGCTATTTGGTCTGCTTAAGCCCCAGTTTCCTCAGTCTAAACCACTGATGTGTTTCAGATGCAGTCAATTTGGGGGATGGATGATCACAGTGAAATAGCTGAGAAAAGTGTCCAGTTTTGGAGTGGAAAATTTTCCTTGAGAGTAATTTGTTTTGAAATTAAAAAACACAATGATCCATACAGAACTGGATCACGTATTTGTCAATCCCCTGCGCTCATCCCAACTTTTGAAACTGGTTTCATTATCACTTCTTATGAACAGACAGAGAGAGGATGGGGGCCTCTCTCTGTCTCTGTCTTTCTCTTTCTGCTTCGTGAACTACTTCATGAACCAGGAGCTTGACAGGAAGTAAGTACATGCAAGATTGACTCATTGTCTATTGCAGGTCCTTTTCAGTCATACAGCTGGAGTTTAGTTGCGGGTTCTCATACCGACCCCATTCGTATGATTCACCTCATGCTTCTCTGGACACGAGCAGACGAGGCCCCTCCAGTCCATTAGCTTCCAATTAAAATGAGTCGTAAAATGGTCTGAATGATCATTCAGGAACACTTTGGTGGGAAGCCAAATCAGAAATGGTCAGCTCTGCTTGAAAACAAACACACAAAAAAGCCTGTCTGCTGCTCCAAGGCGAGATCGGCCTCGTGTTCTCGCTGTCCCTGATCAGGGGCTGCCAATCCACCCAAAACCCGCCACATGCCAGTCATTGATTTCCAGTTCCTTAATGAGAACTTTGAGAAAACTTTACAACGAGATTCCTTGTCAAATCACACGACTTCAGCCAAACGTAGCCACTGTCATTTTGTATCATGTGATGTAAATACTGCATGGTGATTTGCTCAATGGATTTGTGAGTTTCTGAAAAAGAACAGCATCAGTAGTGAATGCTTTCTGCTCTCAAACATGAATTTGAAATCAGGTATATGAGTTTTTGTGATAAACCTGATTTTGGATTAAAATATATTATTATAATACATTATTATAAGGTTATTATACATTATTTACTCAATTCTAGGACAGCA
Organism: Lucifuga dentata; assembly: GCA_014773175.1. NCBI lineage: Eukaryota > Metazoa > Chordata > Actinopteri > Ophidiiformes > Bythitidae > Lucifuga > Lucifuga dentata. The sequence continues at coordinate 166,154 of VXCM01002587.1, forward strand.
TTATTTGCACCCTTAATTAGAAAATGAGAGGTCGGCTGTCCTGTAAAACTCATTTGTGCACCAAGCCAAGAGAGAGAAAGAGTGCAAGAGAGAGAGAGAGAGAGAAAGAGAGATCCTGCACAGTCATCTCCGTCTCCCTCCCTGCCTCTCTCTGTCTTTCTGCTCATTGTTCGATTATAATGAAATCAATGTATTCACCATCAAATCTTGGGGACCTGAGCGTTGGATAATTCCAGCAGTATTAGCCGGTCTGTATGGAGGCACTTTGTTGAAAATATGGAGGCTTCTGCCGACCAATCTGATTCAGCATGTCACAGCTGATGACGGTGATCTACAGCACATCTGCACACCATCCTTCTTTTTATTCCGCAGAAAATCTTCACTTTTGCCAAAAATATTCACAAGACAAAAACTGTTCTTCCTTCCTATGACGTATCAATGCTCAGGTCACAGTTACATTGCAGGTGCTTCAATTATGATTATAACAAATAATTTATATTTGTTAGGTGTTTAAAGACCATACCACCCATTTTGCATGTTTCAGCCTAATTTATTCAATTTTCATACACATAATGTTACTGACATTTCCCAAAGCAACAGTGAATTAAAAATGGTTTTCCTACCTTCCAGACCGTCATTGGTTTCAGTTCATTCTGCTATTAAAATCAACTTGTTGATACTTGAAATGTTCTTGGGATAGGTAATCCATCATCATGAACAACAGGTTTTGTCGAAGTTTTGTAATTTTACTGTTTAAGTTCAATAAAAAGCTCAGAGTGAATATATATCTCCACTGGGGAATATAGTCCCAAAAGAAGACCTGCATTTATCTAAAAATTTAAACAACTGTGACTTCAAAATTTTGTGTAACTATTAGCAGGTGATCAGTGATTTTTAAGGTGAGTGTATTGCTTGAATATTTGATTTTGAAAGATTAAGAGGTTTTGCTTTATCCTTTGAGAAATGGTCGCCAATAACGTAACATGTATGAAAATTGAATATATAAGGCTCAAACATGCAAAATGGGTGGTATGGTCCTTTAATANGTAACATGTATGAAAATTGAATATATAAGGCTCAAACATGCAAAATGGGTGGTATGGTCCTTTAATAGCATATTGAAATGAATTGAAACCAATGGCAATCTGGAAGGTAGGAAAAACAAATTTAAATTGCATCACTCCAGTAGTATTTTTTTTTTTTTTTTTTTTTTTTTTTTTGTTAAATGGTTGGCAGTAATGTATGCATACATTTATTAGGCTCAAACATGAAATGGATGGTATGGTCCTTTAAGCTTGTCATACAGCAATTTACTGATGGTAAACAAATTTTAAAAAAAAGCGTGTGAAGTTCAGAGATGGATGTGCACATTGACATTATGGCGAATCCTCTGTAGACCGTCTCATTTGGGAATGAGACGGGGGTTTCTCCCATTTCATTCCCAAATGAAACGGGAATGAACACAAGCTGCCTCGAACTTCAAAGTTAGGCAGCTCCTGAAATGGGACGCAGCTGCTGTCTCAGTTTAATCATACAGCAAATCCATCTGTTCCATGGAGATTACACTCCCCTGAGGCACGGACATAAAGGTGTAGATTAAGGGGAAATGACCCCGTGTTGTCTGCTGTCTCTTGCAGCATCTGTCCATCAGTTTTCCTTTCACTCTTCTTCCACGACAAACTAAGAGCTCAGTTTCAATCTGAGAAAAGTGACAATCAGACTGGATGATGAACTAACACTGATTTTGAGCACACACATGCCACACTATTGATTTTCAGATTCCACTTGGTGACCTTAAAGCCCAGAGGCAGTATCCAGTCAGTCCTGCATGTATCTCATGATGGAGCATGGCCCTCGTGGGATTTACAGACACTTTGCAGTTGAAGATATAATAGAATTACAGCTGCTTGATGACTTTGGCGTGACACGAGTCGGTGTGTCATCTTCCACCCGACAGTGATTCAGTGGTGAATGAAGCTGCGAGACTCTTATTAATGAAGTAAGAGCACTTTATGCAGGCGCTGTGATCTCGAAGGCTACTGAATATAATGATGATGCCAGAAGAAATCATTGCAGAAACAAAAAATATGAACAAGTAATATGACTCTGTCCACACTACATCTTATAGTAAAGTAGTACAGTAAATTCCATGGCATCACAGCTCCAGGAATGGCAGATAAGTGAATGAAATTTAAAGGACTATACCGGTGATTGTGCATGTTTGAGCCAAATATATACAATCTGTATATATGTTATATTACTGACAACCATTTACCAAAATATACTACTTTAGTAGTAAACTTCAGAATTTTTTTCCTACCTTCCAGACTGCCACTGGTTTCAGTTCATTCCAATATGCTATTAAAGAACCATACCACCCATTTTGCATGTTTGAGCCAGATATATTCAATTTTCATACACTTAACGCTACCGACAATCATTTCCCAAAGTTACTACTGGAAAAGTGAGTTAAAAATTTGTTTCCTACCTTCCAGATCATCATTATTTCAGTTCATTCTGGTACGCTATTAAAATCAACTTGTTGATACTTGAAAGTTCTATGGATAGGTAATCCATCATCGTGAAGAAGATGTGTATTCAGGTTTTTTTTTTCAAAGTTTCATAATTTTAGCTTTTAAGCAATAAGAAGCACGGAGTGAATGTATCGCTGCATTTGACAGACCTCAGAACTCAGACTTTTCTGACTTCTTACTTGGAAAAATGCGTTGGAACGGCACTTGAAGTCGGAGCTCTGGCTGGGAAACTCGGACAAAATGATCTACCCTGACTTCACGAGTATGATGTCACTCAATATGACAGCGCCCGTGGAAGCGAGCTTTGTGAATGGAAATGATCAGCTAACAGGCAAATAAAATATTTTTTCTTGCGTGAAATTGAAAGAAAAAGATCAGAATATATACTCAAGTTAACTACCTATAGTTAACTATTTACATTATAATAACTATTTGCCATTAATACGTAACTGTAAATAATTTCATAATATTACTTCTCTGCACAAAGTTTAATACCCACTGTCATCAATATCATTGTAAAACAACACAACCAAACAATCCTGTAGTCTAACTTTACTTAAGTTAGCATTTACTATGAAGGTTAATTAATTTTACAGTATTTATTGGCGTTTAGCTATGCTTTTTTGATTACATTTGGCTGGAATGGTTTGAGGTTGGAAGTTGAAGCTTCCAACTGGGAAAAATTCGACTTCTGAGGTCTGTCCAACACAGCAGAAGTCTCCACCAGGGAATATAGTACCTATATTTAAAAGCCTGACCAGGGACAAGGACTGCAAATTAGCTTAAGCTAGATGTCTTGTAATACAATGCATTTTGCACATTTGTCTGTGGCAATGCTGTATGTATTTGTTCCTGTTAAATAAATAAATAAATAAATTAATTAATTAATAAATAAATAAATAAATAAATGAAGACCTGCATTTGTTATAATTAATTTTAAATAAATATTAATTTATAAAATTTAAATGACCATGCCTTCATAAGGCTGCATAACTATTAGCAGGCGAAACATTGATTTTTAAGGTGGGTGTATCGCTTGAATATTTGATTTTGAAAGATTAAGAGATTTTGCAAAATATCAGGAAAGCTGAAATATGGTTTTATCCTTTGGGAAATGATTGTCAGTAACCTTACGTGTATGAAAATTGAATATATTAGACTCAAACATGCTAAATGGGTGATAGGGTCCTTTAAAATAAACTTGTAGAGACTTGAAACATGATTGAGATACTTAAAATAATTAAAATAATCTTAAAATAATCTTGATAAACCAAAAAATCTAACAAGTTCCAGCCATCTCACCATTTCCCCCCCATTAAAACCTTCTATCTACTGCAAGAAGATCTATTCTTATAGGAAGTACCAAACATGCAGCTCAGTGGTTGTGGTATAATGCTTGTTCTCATTTCATTTTAAATTATATTTTGGTTCAGTACTCTGGATTAAAATGCATTTTGATCCAGATCCAGACTGGAATCCAGTAATTAAGGATAGGGGCTATAGGGTCAATTTTGAAAATCTTGTTGAAACATCCATTATGCACACACTGCTATGCAGACACATTTGTGTTTTTGGCAGCACAAATTGGAAACACATGCCAAAAACACAGCCTAATTAAATAGGACAGCGCAGGCTGTTCTACCGTGTTGAGACTTTTTAATGCAATTTGTTTGGTCACGGCTAAAAATCTTATATTTACACAGAAAGAGAGACTACAACTTTTTTTTTTTTTTTTTTTTGTCTGTTTTGTTCCTTGTCATTGTTGTTTAGGGGTTTTTCTTATTTTGGGTTTTGTCTTTTGAATTTGTAAAGAGAGAGAGAGAGAGATAAACATATTCTTCTTGCATCTCTAATATCAAGCGTTTTTGGTGATTGGACTTGATTTCAACTCCATTCTACCTTCGCACTGTCTTATCATGTCTGAATATGTCGTTCATATTCATGACCATTAAAAACAACCTATGTATTGTCACTCTGGAAGGAAGAAATAGTATATTCATTTAATTTTCAGTCAATTCAACATTTTATTAAGTTGCATTCTTGAGCAATAAAATGAACCCGTCCTCAGTTCAATAGGCTTGTCTGCTGTCTGCAGCCTTACTTTTCCAGTATGATTAAGGTCATAATTGTTGTTACCAGGCTAGTTTGCTGACTTTATGAATATTTTCTTTGTGTACTGCTGTTTGCTGCACATCACAGAAAACATTTCAATGGCTTTATCAACATAAATACACAGTTTCAGTAGAAAATGTTTTGTGGATTTCTGCTTTTGGTCCTATTTGACTCAGATCAGATGGAAATTTCTGAAGCTCTCTGCATTTGCAAAATCACAGACTTAAAGCACGTTTTCTGGAAGCCTGTCAGTTCCAAGGGTGGGCACGTTTTACCTTTTATCAAGTCCGTCAGGGCTCATGGATTTTATGTGGACTTCTATACAATTTATATAGAATAAATGTAGTATTTTAATTTTGTAGTACATTTATTATATGTGAATGTGTTTGTTTAAGGTCTATTGCATTGTTTTAAAGGACCATACCACCCATTTTTTCACATTTGAGCCTAATATATTCAATTTTCAAACACGTAAGGTTACTGACAATCATTTCCCAAAACATACTATTGGAATGATGAATTATTTTATTTTATTTTTTTTCCAGACCATCATTGGTTTCAGTTTATTCTAAAATCAACTTGTTGATACTGGAAATGTTCTTGGGATAGGTAATCCATCATCACGAACAACATGTATATTGAGGGTTTTTTTTTTTTTNATTTAAGCACAATAAAAAGTGTGGAGTGAATGTATGTCTCCACTGGGGAATATAGTCCCAAAAGAAGGCCTGCATTTAATGAAAAATTTAAACAACTATGACTTCATCGCAGGTGAAACATGGAGTTTTAAGGTGGGTGTATCACTTGAATATTTAATTTTGAAAGATTAAGAGATCTTACAAAATATCAGGAAAACTGAAATATGGTTTTATCCTTTGGGAAATGATTGTCAGTAACCTTATGTGTATAAAAATTGAATATATTAGGCTCAAACATGCAAAATGGGTGGTATGGTCCTTTAAGTGTATTAATGATGCTGTCAGACATACACAACGGGCTTCTTTCTGATCATTTGGATTTTGTTTGTGCTACATTTCACATTCAGACTGACAAAAACGTTTTTCATCCACAATCAAAATCTGACAGATGCTCAGAGTTTCATGTCAGTATAATTGTTTATTATCAGCTATATAATGTAATTGGAAGTTTTAAGGTGCACATCAAACAATACATTATCATATTTAGAATAAACTCAGTTCTAAACTGTGAATTAATAGTCTCCACTCTGAATAAAATTATGGCAAAATGACAACTGACAATGTCTGAAATCTGTCCGCTTTGCAGCCCAACGCTACGCAGAGGAGCTCAGTAACGATGTGTGGACATTTGGATTCACTCACACTCATTTGGATCACTTAATTACAGCAAGTGACAGGAAATGAATAAGGGGAAACTAGGAAAATTGAATGTGCTATTATATTCCTGTTATCTCTTTTGTCCACGATGGCTCAAAGTTGCATATTGCTTTAAGAGCACTTAACCTTATCCCTGGCATTTGTGGCTTTTGCGCTTTCCTGACGACTCTGTCTGAGTAGTGCACTTCAACTCCGGGACTTTCGGTGGCGCTGTAGGACAAAGCCGCTGTTAAACGCCCCCAAAAACAAACCTAACAAACCCAGCAGAAATAAAAATAGTTTCTGGGTTCAGTCACCCTCAACAAAACATGAAGGCAGTGAAAAGAGAGTTGTTGATTAGCGAAGAAGAGGAATTGCTGGTACTTTCATTGGCTGCAAGACAAAAAAGTTGCTCTCTCTCTTTCTTTCTCTCTCTCTCTCTCCCTTTCTCCACACCTACTTCCCCTTCCTCCTTACGTCTTTGCTTACCCAATCGATCATCACGCCTTCCTCGTTGTTTCAAACATCAAGCGGTGTGCGACCATGCAAGCAACCCTCAGAAGCATCCTCCGCACCCCGCCGTGTTCCCTCACATTTTCCTGTTTCCCTCTGGCGCTCCACAGTTAGCATAAACCAGGCCTAAGAGTTTTATAATGGACTGATTTTGCATTTTGATCACAAGAAATGCCAATCGGATGCTCTGTTGTCTATAGCTTTTAATGGACCATTCCTTCCATTTTGCATGTTTGAGCCTAATATATTCAATTTTCATACATGTAAGGTCATTTCCCAAAGGATAAAACCATATTTCAGTTTTCCTGATATTTTGCAGAATCTCTTAATCTTTCAAAATCAAATATTCAAGCGATACACCCACCTTAAAAATTGATGTTTCACCTGCTAATACTTATGCAGCCTTATGAACATGGTCATTTAAATTTTCCATAAATGCACCTCTTCTTTTGGAACTATATTCCCCGGTGGAGACGTACATTCACACCACTATTAAAAGTGAAAATTACAAAACTTCCAAAAACAAAACAAAAAAACCCTGAATACACATATTGTTCGCGATGATGGATTACCTATTCCGAGAACATTTTAAGTATCAACAAATTGATTTTAATAGCACACCAGAATGAACTGAAACCAATGGAGGTCTGGAAGATAGGAAAAATGTTGTTTTTTAACTCACCGTTCCAGTAACATGCTTTGGGAAATGATTGTCAGTAATGTTACGTCACATGTATGAAAATTGAATATATTAGGCTCAAACATGCAAAATGGGTGGTATGGTCTTTTCATACTCATAATTTTTATAAATCATGTGGCATATTGGCATATTTTGACCCATTTGCACTGATTAAAACAAGTAAAAGTAAAAGTAAAAAAAAAAAAAAAAAAAAAAAAAAAAATCCAGCAATGTCTGCTGAAATCTGTCCTGCTTGGATTCATTTTCACTCTCACATAGATCATTTAATGACAAGTGACAGCAACTGAATAAAGGAAAATTAAATGTGCCATTATCTCCTGATACTTATTTTGATCACGATAGCTGCTGGTCATTGAAAGTTTCATTTTGCTTTAAAATCACTTAACCTTCTAATTTCCCTTCAAAACAAACAAGTGAAGCAGGAAGAGGGACAAACACACTTAGGCGCACACACACACACACACACACACACATATACACTGTGTGTTGGAGGGGGGNGGGGGGGGGGGGGAAATCTAATTACTGTGTTTGATAGAGCTTCTGGTATGTTACTCAGTCTGAGATTAAGCATCTGAGAGGGTCTAAAGCTTCATGTGGTTCATGTGGTACGTGACTTATACAAAAAGGTATTTAACAGCCTGAGAGAAAGAAATGTTTGTTTTCTTTTGCTATGCATTTCATCTGCTGGATATGCTTAGCAACAGGGAATCCACTCTCTATCCTGTAACCTTGGCTGCAGATAAAATGGTCTAGAAAACGAATGCCTGAGCGTCCCATATCCGGGTCCGAGCACTTCCTGTGTAGCGTTTGCGACATTATATAATTGCCATTTCTCAATACAATAGAGATATATGAATATCTACAGAAAGCTTAGATTCTCCTGAACAAGATGAGACCAAGCAAGACATTTTATGGCCACGCAATCCCGAGATAAATGTAATTAAATCACAAGATAGCCTCCGAGCTAACGTTAGCTTGGAGGCTAGCATTAGCTTCTCAATAACATCACTTCCTAGTTAGACCTGGAGAGAAACGATTGGATAGAATTTGATTGATGGATCAGTGGCCCAATCAGCTTTGGTTTATCAACAGCCANGATTGGATAGAATTTGATTGATGGATCAGTGGCCCAATCAGCTTTGGTTTATCAACAGCCAGTTTGTCTGTGATGCGCTCGCCCTTTTGGACACCTTGGAGACAGTTTGTCTCCAAAACAGGGACACTAACGGTGCCAAATACCATAACTTTTTTTCACTACGTTCAAACATTCTAAATCTTTCATCATTTACAGTTTACACATTTAGCAGCATCACAAAAGCCAGTGCTGCCAACTTTTTTGGAATACTCTGGAGTGAGATTTTTTTGGGGGGGACGACGACCAAAATTTAAGTCATTTCAATATGACAGTTCACATCATAAATAGCGGTTCATCTCTTTATATATGAACATTTACAGGAATATTGTTACAGGAATTACTTTAAATCAATCAGCATGCGGATCCAGTAAC